>JAOBYK010923092.1:0-25191 GCA_025434845.1 Phenganax subtilis | reverse complement strand
AAGAAAGCTTCATGAGCCGCCATTTTTGGCTTCACTTTTTGATCCGGAGTTGACCTTCCATGTTATATAGTTCAGTGCAGCTCATTGCATGCAGATGTACAAATGGCATCCGTGCCATTCACGTTTTAGCAAATAGTTTCACTAAATTGATTAGCATGTTACTACTTGAGCAAACGATAGTGTTGCTCAGTGTTTTGCCAATGTTAATGCCTAAATTTTATAACATACAGTAACTACTGCTCATAGTTAGAACAAAAAAATGTCAGCAACTACAACAGTTCTTTGCTGTTGAGCAAGTATCTCTCTCTCAACAGATGTCTAGCTGGCTTATTAGGGGTTTAACTGAAAGGATAAAAAATAGAAAATGAGAGAACTTTCCCTCTGAAAAACTCACCTTTTTCTGCTAAAGCAGCAGCCACTTCATTCTAAGAAATAAGCAGCAGTCCATTGAGCTTTTGCTAATTTTTGACAGTGCATGAAGAACAGCTACCCAATTTAAGTAGCTCCTTCCAATACATATTGGGCAGCTGTTTTTCACCCGTAGGTATGTGGGCAGAGCATCTTTTGTAACACACTTGAACAAAATTCCTATGGCTATGGCTATGGCTATGGCTTATATATAGTTACTTTGCAGCATCTAAGCTGAATTGCATAACTATTTACAATGGTTTTCTAATGTATACATTATGTATATGAATATATATTTATATATTTTATATATTTTAAATATTACCTAATATTATAGTCCCCTATTAGGATGCAACGCAGTTTACTATTCAGATCTCTCATTAAGATGCAATGCAGTTTAATACTTGACTATTTTTTATTGATTACCTCTAGCTGTCTAACCACAGACAATTTTACTAGTCAAGGGAAGCACCTCATAATTATCTTCCATATAAAATAAAAGGTCTCTTGTAAATAAAATTATCTTGTACTTTACCTGTGTGGAATATATATTGCAAGCACACCATCTAACTTGCGCTCCAAGCATACCCAGACTTTCAATCAATACCTAACATAATTTTGACTTAGATGAGTAAATCATGTACAACTTTACTTGTCAAAAAGAGTAAACAGAGAGGAGAGCCTTATTTCTTGAAACAAGAACTTACTGCTGACTGTGCAGTAACATGTGTACATCCAACAATCTTTGCTCCTTCCAGTGGTCTATCATTTGCATTTCTTTTTCTTAGTAAAATTAAACCAGGCATCTCTAATTAAAGTAAAATTTGTAAATGAATAAGGTACACTGGGGATAGTACATCGATACTCAATCTGAAAATCTTATTTAACACCAGAATAAGTACTGTATTCGTACATCAAAATTCAAATGAACAATGTCTAACTGCCTCCTATTTTGGTGATGATTGAGAATACTGATGAATCACAACAAATATGAAAACCTGGCTTAGGTTAAAAAATCTGACATGTTACTATTAAAGCGGAAACAAGCTCGCACCTTGTTCAGCGATCTCAATTTCCCGTTGTCCAAAGTCAGCCCGATTGATATTCTTCACACAAAAGTCTGCGAAACCATTGGAGTTTCGCTAAGGAAATACAATAATAATGAACAAAAAACTGTTAATTCTTCAACCTGTTAATCAGAAGAGTCTCCCCTTGACAAATAAAATTATTGGCATTACAGATAGATGAATATTTATTTATATCTAGGACCAGTTGAGGTGCACTGCCAGTCATATTATTGAAATCACCAAACACAAAGCTTTAAGTCACATGGCCAAAAGAGTTGATCATTTTGGTCATGACTTTGTTGCTTTGAATGCATGAGTAATCATCACATATAGATTGTTTCTAGTTTTGGACATATAATTTAAACTTCTATTGTAAATTGAATATGAATGCACGAAAATCGTGTAGTTGTAAGTTTGTACAAAGTTTTACTAGTGGTTGCTGGGATGAAGAAATGTTGTCGACCAAAGATATTATGCTCTAAGTTTAAAATAATATCTACATGTTATGACTACACAAACATTGAAAACAACAAAGTCATGTGATCAAAATGATCAACTCTTTTGGCCATGTGACTCCAACAAACTTTAAAAAGATTGATTGAAAGGCTCTGTGCATTTTGAATTCCAAATCGTGCTGCGAACACTTTAGTGATTTCGGTAGTAGTTTAGTTAAGCCATTAACTCAAAATAATTCCCCCTGATGAGGAAAAACAGTTGGGTGTAATACATATGCAAAACAAAATCTAAGTAGTACAGATATGTGCACCCCCCTTCCAATTAAGCTTCTCCAATAAGACACACCCACTCACAATGCTGTGTTTAAAAGAGTATAAACCCTCAGGGGACGAGTATTACTTTCACAAAACCATAAAAAAAGTATTGTATTTCTAGCAATCAAGCTTGTGCTTGAACATAGCCATTCACTTGTAATGTGACTTGACTAAAGAAGTAAAAATTTGGCAGAAAGTTATTGCAAAAAAACCAAATATCCACACGCAGGGGCATTAGCCGCACAAGTACTTTATCCACTACAGACAGCTGGAATACCCAAAAGGCTGTAGAGTACATGTGAAACTGCATAAGTTTCACTGCTAATCTGGCATGCACTGCGCTGTAAATCTCAAACTTATTAATTAACCAGCATTATTTGCAATTATATTGACTAGACATGCCACGGGGGCTTTTATTGCAGACAAGAACAGATATGTTCTGCAAACACATGCCTAAATGCAACTTGCTCTTATAGTTTAAAGTGCTTTTAAACTTATTTCAAAACAAAACTGAAGCGTACAAATATAAAAGCATTTGAAACTAGCTGAAACTAGTAATATTTATGCAAGGTCTTCAATGCAGAAGCGATAGTTTTCCGCAATGCTTTGAATATTTGCAGCCGGAAATGATGGCTAAAATGACATATTTTACGTGTCTCTCGATATTTTTTTAAAATTTTAAAGTTTAAAGCAATACCTGATCCTTTTCTCTCGGAGAGACGCCATCGTCATCGTCAGACGAGAAACTAGTGTCTGAGTAACTTGCTAAAACATACAAACAACAGCTATAGACATTGTTTATAATGAGGACGAAATTGACATGAAAACATTCATCTCACTAAATACTATAAAATAGCTTTGAACTACTCAAACATCATAGTTAAGACATAGATGAGAACATTTTGAAGTTTCTGAGGCTGTAGATTTTCTAACAAAATACATCAAGACACTTTATTTGATATTTTCCGGGTGGATTAAAGCTATTTTAGTACAAGCGGTACAATTGCACTACATCCGTTTAAATTTTCAATGTCATTTTTGTGCTCGACTTTGACAACTTGCAAGCATTAGAAGCACTGGAAAGACGATCAAATTGCCTAACCTGAGCTATAACTGTCCACAGACGATACAGACATCGTCCGCTTTCTCGCTCGGGGCAGCCTTCTCGAAGACATACTTTCGGAAAAGCTGAGTCTCTATTCGTCAATAACATTTTGATTAACAATAATAACACCGAGACAGCGCAAAAAAATAACAACGAGCGAAAGCATAACAAACGCTTGAGTTGTTTCGAACCTTGAGTTCCGATAACATTGGTGGTTTTTGGGCAGCTGCCGGTGACCTAGATGAAACATCTCCAGAGCTATGTCCCTCTGAAGGGGACGGACCATTTGCTGTGGACGCCATTCAGACTATAAAGCCATTCGTCTTTCACGTCTATTTCACGTTCCCCAACGAAATCCACAATGCGTTGCGCGTTGCTTCGTCTTGACTCGTTAATTATGTTAATTCCCACTATAGTTTTCTCTTCTTTGTTTTCATTCACAAACTGACTGCTTTACTTCATTCTTTCCCAATTCTCATTTCACACACATATTCCATTTTTTCCCCAACCACTTTTTCATCTCTTCATTCTGCTAATCCATTCACTTCTTTCTCTTTCTTCTTTGTTCCATTTCATTCACATACTTTCTTTCTTTTCTACTGCTTTTTGAATAATTTTTATTCCAACAATTTCTTTCAACTACATGCATTACACATCCCATTCACCCTCCTGCCACTTCATTGTCTCGACTTTTGTTTTTATTCACAATGTCGATGTCGTACTCTCTTCTTTCCTGCTGCTTTAACAAAATTCTTACAAGAACAATAGCCATTAATTTAAAAGCTTCCTTTTCCCAATTTTACAAGAAATCCCATTTTTTACTTAACCACTTTTTCATACTGATTTGCTATTCATTTACAATCTCAATGATCAATTTACTATACACTTTTCTGCAGTATTTTACAGTGTTTTGGATGAATATCTGTTCCAAAAATTTCCTTTCACAACTCATAATTCAAAAGGATAACCCATTTTTTATCCAACCATCTCTCTCTTTCATTTTGTCATTCCTATTATTTCTTTGCATTAGTTTTTATTAAAATCTTTCCTGCTGTTTTTCTCTGAGCTTATTCCTTAAAACGCTTTCATAATTTGCGATTCCTACTCATATCCTACTTTTACCCAAATATTTTTTGTCTCGATTTATTTATTTGTACAGAAAGAATGTTTTATCTTAATTCTTTCCTGTTGCTTGCACAATACTGCTTGAAAATGTTTTTCTGGGCAACTTCTGTTTGAAACAACTCCTTTCTCCAACTCCCATTTTGAACACACAGCCCATTTTTACTAAACTACTGTTTTCATTCAGACTTTCATGTTTTGAATAATAGTAGGCCCATTCATTCCAAAACACTAATTTACTGGTGTTTTAAAATTGCATTGTTTTGTTTTGTAAACCCTAGCTAAAAATTGTTATCCCCTGCTGATTCATTTTCCCCCACTAAACTTGTCAGGCTGGCTTCAAGTTATTTTTACAATGTTCACACCAGAATCTAATATTATATGACATTTGATGTACAACATAATTGTATTGGGTAACAATTGTTTTTTGACCTCTCTATTACAACCGAAAATAGCATCCTCATTGCTATTTTTGTTTTTCAAAAGGAGAATGTAAAATGAATAAATCACAAAAAACTCTCTTTTTATGAAGGTTTATGAATGTTAAAAGCTAAAGTGCCTAAATTCTAAATGCTGAATATTTATGAAAAATTGCAGGGAACATGTTGCACAATCAGTCTTAAGATATAGTGTAGATTGCAATAAGCACCATATAATGCATAGGTTAAAAACACTATTGCCCAATTTCCCTTTCTTTTTCACCCATCACAATATAATTTTAATATGTTATGATAGTAATGCCTGTCTAGTAATTGACAAAATTGGGCACTTTAGAGTGGGGGAGCATCAAAACTTGATGAGTAAACAAGAGACTTTCACTCAGTTTTGCAAACCCATTAACCTGGTCACCCCTTGACCGGTAAAATCGTCAGGAATTAAAAGAGCGAAACAGCAATCATGTAGGGGCCACTGGCACACATTGCCACTCCACGGTTATTGTTTCAATAGCAATATGTATGATAATGAGTGATATTCACATGCGTGACACATTTTTTAAACTTTAAAAATCCGAAGTTATCGATTCAAAATCGAAGACAAACAACGACTAAATCGGGATTATTATACTTCCAAAAAATCTTTGTGCCCTAAATTGTCACGAACGTGTTTTCACCGAAATTTTAATCTTCTCTTACAAGAATAATCTATTTTTTTTATCGAGTCTTTGTATACCTGTGCTATCGTACGAACCGACGCTAGATGAACGAGATCTAGATTTTCGAAAGGGAGAATAGGTTCTTGCTAGAGCCTGGAAAGGAAATAGAAAAATGTTCGTGACAAACGCTCTCTACGCAACAAAGCCGGACACTTCAAAGTCCAAAACGACGTACTTTCTATAGAAAGACTTCATACTTCAAATTCTACAAATCTATTTTGTTTTATCAACAATAAAGTAAGCTTCAAGTGAGATAAGCATACACCTGTAGCAAGAACATAATACCTGCTTTTCAAAGTCAATCACGACGGTATTAATGTTAATATATAAGGCTTTCAACAAACAAATTTCATTTAAATTCGAAATTCGACTTACTCGTTTCGGAGTTTGCCCTGCAAACTGTCCGATTTTCGGCGATGTCCCAGCCGACATCGAACTGACGGCGATGGAGCCTTTTCGATTCCATAATTCCTTTTCCATTTCGGTTTAAAAGTCGCGCTTTCGCAGCAAAATTCAACGAGAAGCGACGCTACTCCGGTCTGCTGTTGTGTTGTGATACCCGCAGCCAAAAAAATTTTGATCGAAGAGACGCCGGAAGTCAATTAATCCCTAAGAGCGTTCGCGTTACCAACGCAATATTCGTCGACTTTCAAATGTTACAAGTAATCTTACTGCGAAATGATAAGGGATATTGCGCGATATTACCCAGGAAAGCTGTGCGATGTGGTACACGTTAGATTTTTAAACGCTACAGTGCAGTTTGCAGAATATTTGTAGCCACGCACAACCGGATATTGGCTTACGTTTTGACTTTCCACTTCCGCTAACTTTGGTCGACTGCACGTTTTCCAAACTTCTTATTGAATTCGAGCAATTTGATTGGTTAGCTGTGGTTTTTTAAAACACAAGTTTACACAGAGTCTTTTAGTGTGAATAACTCAACACGTGCTTTAGATTAGCAATCTTATAGTAGGATCTCTTTGATAAGCAAGAGATGACATTTGACCCAAACAATAATCACGCAATATTTCCTAAGAAAAATCGAAGGATAATTTACGTAGCGCATGTAGGCAGCCAATCAGACTGCTCAGCATATCTGTTTATGACCCTGACCGGCAACGCTAAAATGGGTGCTTTCGTCGTGTTGCGCGCATGAATGCCAGTTTACTTTGATCTTGACCCTAACCCCCTAACTTCATTCCTAAACAATTGACCAATCACAATACATGACCGTAACCCATTGATACACCCCTACGGGGCGTCGCCAATCCCCCCAGAGTTGGTGTCACTTTCATGCTTATTATTTCGAGGGACAGAACTTCGAAATGTAAAACTGGTCTGTATTTTCCAAGCAGTTGTAATTTTCCGAAAGCTACTATATAGAAAACCGACCTTTCTCATTAAATTTCAGAAATTTTTGGACTTTTGGTTGCGAAAGCCATGCATGCGAAACGGCGTGTGAAGTGCGTGTAGCGTTTGTGCAACAACAGCAAAATGGACTTGCATGGAGTAAAAAGAAAGTCTAAATTCATTTCATAACTATCTGTAAATTTATGGCACGGAATAGAATTTGTCAATGTGAACCCTATTACTCCCTAGCCATGGTTCGTTACCACTGGCAATTTGCACAGGCATTGTAGTTGACTGTTAATAAACTTCTTTTAAACGATTCGCGAGAAAACCATTGGAAAAAGCAAAATTATCAAAGCAGAGGTTTATACTATCGTTGTCATGCTATATGAATATATCCAGTTTGAATATATTCCTTGGGATAGAAGCTTCAACTTCGCTACATTCTCTCTTGGCTAAAACCTCGGGCAAAGACGGTTAAAATATATTATGGTGAAAATGGCTAAAATTCATGTAAAATTTACTCTATTTCAGCTAAAATCACGCACAAACTGTTAGCACCCCTCCCCCTCTATTCATTGTTGAGAATGAAGCACAGGAGAATTCCGAAAAACATTTGGGGGGTTGTTTTCAAAGTTGAACAGAAAGGAAAGTGGGCTCAAGTACAATTGGTCGAATTACATCGACCTATTTTACCAAATTGGGTTGAATAATATAAAGGGTTTTGTCCACGATTGCAACTTCTAAACTACGGTCAACCATTTTGAAATCGATGACAAAAAGCCAACTCTCACAAAACCTATATGCGCGAAAAGAGCGTACTTTCGCCCCTGTTTAAAATGCTCTTTTGAGTCGTGATGATGGATATTTCGTTCTACTTGTTCAGATCAAAGAGACGTTCAGATCTGACTTCCATTACCGCTACCACTACTTTTTGTTACCACTACTATTGGTTAGTCTTGGCAAATGGTAGTCGTATCAGAAATGAAAATCAAATCTGAACCTCTCTAAAATTTAGTTGATACCGGTAAATTAAATTGTCCATAGTCATATAACGGTAGTTGATATGGCAATATGATTGGACCAAGCCGATCCAAATCATCACTCTCTAAAGTAGCTCGGTCAGTTAATTCCTGTTTACTTTAATTCGCTTTTACTACTTTTCGACGCTGTGTTCGTCTTTCCTAAAATATTGAATGAAAAGAGAGTAAAACAGTCTACACTTTACCAACAACTCATTCCGTTCAATCTACATACGTCTCACAACAAAGCGACGTCAAAAAGGCTGCATGGTCACTAAACTATAAAAATAACGACGTATAACCTTACGTTATTTTTGAACCGCGAATATTCCTTTCGCTCGTAGTCAGACAGTGTAGCTAAAAAATCTTGTTCAACTTCCAAATGAAGTTGTTGATCAGAGTCCAAAGGAGCAGCGTTCCTATAATAACAATGTAGTATTAGTACAGTTCTATTAGTATCATAGAATTGACCATAACGAAAAAGATGGCGACATGTACATTTTACCAGAATGCATTGCAGGTTTCAAGTATAAATGAGTGAAAAAAGATGACAAGAAATACACCTATTGTTATAAAATTTTAACACAAAAAAAACGTAACGTCTTGCATCATGCCTGCCTGTCATTTCCAACCGCCATGCATGCTGGTAAAATGTATATCCGCCATCTTTTTCGTTATGGTCAATTACATCAACAAATGTAACTTTAACACACCCTTCTGGCTCAAAACCCTAGAAAAAGGCTTTATATTTAAAAAGGTGAAAAAAAGCTCACCATCCAGTGGAACTAGACAGTGCGCTATTGGCTATTCGGCGTTCCTATAACTGGCCAATTCCAGTTGTAGGGTACTCGAAGTCAAATATCAAGCTTCTTAAACCGGTTTCCACTGACGAATTATCCGTGCGGAAAATAAGTCCCTCAAACTGATTGGCTAGCAATATATTTCGCCGCGAAACCAATCACGTTGCTAGATTTATTTTCCACACGAATAATTCCGCCTAGTGGAAAACAGGCTTAAAGCCAGTTTTCCAATGGGCGAAATTTCCGTGCTGCAAATAAATCTACCAAATTGATTGGCTAGCAATATATTTCCCGCGAAAAAGTCTCAAGCAAATCACTGAAGCAAATCAATCACGTTGCTAAATTTATTTTCCGCACGGAAAACTCCGCCTAGTGGATAACAGGATTAAAGCCTGGAGCCGGTTGTTCAAAGATGGGTTAACGTTAATCCTGGGTTAAAATTTAATAAGCTGTTTGGTTTGTGCATTTCTGTATGTCCACTTGTTTCAAAACTTTGCAAATAAAGGCTTCTTTTTACATAGATTAGCTGTGTTGAAATATTTCGTCAAGTTAGTTCAGAAGCGGTTAAAACTTTTGCTTCAAACTTTTCGTTAACCCAGGTTTAAGCTAACTGGTTGCCACAGATCGTAACTGTCAAGATACTTCTCAACAGCCAAAATATTATAGATTGTTGGGTAATACATCGTTTTTTAACAGAAAAATAGGTGAAATAAAACCGTATATATTTTCGTTTTCGGGTACAGTATTTCCCACTCTTTTGCAGGTCAACCTTAGTTTGCAGGCTGCAGTTAACTGGTGTAGTATCTTACGTAATCGTTAAAGGGCTGACATTAAACATGTCTGACAAAACATCAACTGTCCACAACTTTGGATCCTTTCGTTGCAACAATTTGATTTCAGTGATCTGAAAAATAAGTGATAAGTCTGGGAAAATTCCAATAAAAATCCACTTTGCAAGGTCTTTGTTATTATCAACGTGCAAGGGTCTCCCTTGAGAAGTAAAACCTAATGAATGGACCAATGAGCTTTTCCCAATCAAGCAAGGGTATAGGGTCTAGCCACAAACTGCAATGCACCTATATATTGTTCGGAGGGGAAATTGCTTGGGCAAGCTTGAATAGATCACCATATAAAATCATACTATATCATTCATTTGTGTAAGCTGATGGACTACAGCTGCACTGTCTCAAGATGTAATTAGCCACCTGGGATTCGGATAGGACATTGCCGTGATCATTTGAAGCAGGGAAGCTTTCAGGCAAAAACTGACTAGTTGTACCAATAGTCTGAAAAATTAAAAACAGAAGTTTCTACAAATTGTTTTTGGATTCTATAATTACAGTCAGTATATTGTTTTTTAAAAGCCTTACTGTATCTTTATATTTAAACTGCATTCACCGTAATTATGTTCAAATCAGAATAGCAAAACTACATGTGATTATACACATGATTGCTGCAAACTTATAAAGAACAGAACTTTACAATAAAAGAAGAACTGGAAACAGAAAAATGTATATGCCATACCGGTACCTTGGAATGTGCAACTGGGTAGTCTTGCTTGGGATGATAAAATACAAGCATTTCCCCACAAGAAGATAATGTCATGCTTGAAAATAAACGCTGTGATTCAGGTGATATGTTTTGTTGAAATTTGTCAATAATTTCAAATATATATCAGGGTTGCTAAGATAACAGCTTCAAAGTCATGTTACTCCCAACAAAGGGCTTTCACTCAAAACTTTGAGAAACTTGCCTGGTCTCTGTCAGGATATTTGAATGCACAAACCTGTTTGCTATATTTGACAATATGCTTTCTTCTGGTCGATGAACACCAACCCTGCTGGTAGTCAAAAAATCAGATTTATTTGATTCTTCATCGGCCAGTCGGATTTCAGCCTGCAGTTGCTCAGGTGTCTTCTTTCTATCTAGGAGTTGCACCTGCGCCTGTCTCTTACGGGCTGCTTTCGCCCAAGCAGGAACACCAACTGTGCTGGGACGACTTTTTGAGAGCACATTGCACGTTGAAATGTGGCGACTACCAGCTGCAATCAGATAATATTGCATAAAGGATTTATATTTTCAAACAGAATACATATGCAACCCCTTTTGTTTATTGAAATGAATGTGACTCGGAAAAATTGTAGTTCACCACCATAAATTGCAGTAATGCTGGTGTGATATTTGAGACGGGGGGGGTGGACTATGGAATTTCAAATGAATTTGAACATCATGGTCTTTTCATTCACACAATTTCACTTACAAGCAAGGCCAAGCTGTAATACACGTATGCACATGAATAACCTCATCGTTCCAATATAAATGAAACTTCAAGTCTCGCTTTTAGTCAAAGTTCTGTTGTCATTATGGATGGTTACAGTCACATGCGACAAGAGTAGTGGTCGATTATTCCAAAAGAACACAACTCATCTGTCAAAAGATGCGGTGTTTTTGTTTTCCAATGCAGTGTTTCCACTCTTTGGAAGTTTAGTTATAACAGTATAGTAATTAAAATCTGAGTCACAGTCACTGTCTTAGTAGCTGAAATCTCTACACAAAAGTTGGTGCAAAGTAACATTATTTACACCGAATAAAAATTGCTATTTTATGCCAGTTACAGAGTATCTTAACAAATATGTTAGTGTTTCTAATAATGACAACTTAACAACTTTTGTTTCTGATCAATAGAAAAATTGCACAATTAAAAGATCAAACGAAACAAAGTGAACAGCAATGAAGTGAATCAAGGCGCAACAAAATGAGGAGAAAGAATATTAGTAAATGAAACAAAATGCAGTAGAACTACATGAAATAAATGAAACAAAATAAAATAAAATGAAATAAAATGACGTGAAATACGATTAATTTAAAAGGAAACTAAGTGAAATTAAAAAACATGCAAAAGAAATAAAACAAGATGAAATCTAAAAGGATAAAATAGAATAAAACAAAATGAAATGAGATGAAATAAAATGAAACGCACATCGAAAATTTCACGGAAATTTTGCAATGGGAAATTCTACTCCTAGGCGATGGCATCTCATTTAAATGCAGACACCAAATCGAATGATTAAAACATTTCAGTTGGCTCGAGTATTTTTTTATTTTTCGTTCTTTTTCTGATGATTTTAAAAGTAGTTTTGAAGTAGAATGGGACAATGTTTCGGCACAGACTGTTCAGGATTATGCCCTCGTTGGGCACTGAGAAAAAATCGCGGTTTTGATCGATTTGCCGAGTATGCACCCAAACAGAGTTCAAGGTTTGCCTTTTTTGTGGCTATTAAAAATGAATTAAGTCTTTGATTAAAGATTCCCTTTGCATGCTTAGGTACAATAGGTTTGAGAGTATTATTTTGTAAGTTCAAAACGTTCTAAATTGTGAGTTTCTATGGTTCTATTTGTATATAAACAGAGTATAAATGGTATGGTGATTTTGTTATTTTTATTATGAGTGTATAAATGCATGCATTAAATATAGTCTTTACTGGGGGTGAAGCGACATCAGCTTTATCGCTTGAAGGATAGTATCACAGATGGGAGACTAACAGATGTCCAACTGCCCCAAAATTGTGTGAGTCGATTTTGCTGCTATTTCAATGGCAGCCATTTTTCTAGCAAGTGCCCTACAGAAAGGCAATGACCCCCCTGAACAAATTGTTTTTAAAATGGCACCCGGGGGGTGACAGTATCTGTTTAGGGCACTTGCTGGGGTAATGGCGGCTACTTACACCAAAATCATAGAATCGGACATCTGTTAGTCTCCAATCTGTGATAATATCCTGGGGCCAGTTGTTCAAAAGCCGGGTTAACATAGTTTTAAAGCAAAGTTTAATTCACCTGCTTGTTTATAAACTTGGAAATGCTTTGCTACAAAATTTTATCTGCAACAGTAAAAGTCTCAATTTGAAAAGTTACAATAGAAACAGCCGTACTGAACTATGCAAACTAAAGAGCAGGATAAATTTTAAATCAGGCTTAACGCTAATCAGCCTTGGAACAATTGGCCCCTGAATTTCACAGATGAGCGCAACAATGGGGGACATTCAAGACACTATTCTGGGGCCAGTTGTTCAAAAGGTGTTCAACTTAATCCTGGGTCACTTTAAAGTTTGAAGCAAGGTTTTTAACTGCTTTTAACTAACCTCATGACAACAGTTATCCACGGAGCTCATAGATCTACATAAAAAGAGGTCTATATTTGAAAAATTGTGAAAGAAATGGACGTGCTGAGTTTGACAAACTAAACAGATCGTTAAACTTTAAACCAAGGTCAATGCTTAAATGCTGTAAGAACATAGTGAATCTTAAGTGTAGTTCAATCGGGACAAAATTCAACCAACCAGAATTACGTATTCAAGATTTAACCACTTTTTAACCACAAAATCACAGTTAGGGGCCGTTCACAAAATACGTGACGCTTTGGGGGGTAGGGGGGTCATTAATCATGTGTCACGCATCATTACAAAGGGGGGAGGGGGTAAAGCTGTCTATGTCACGTGACGTTTTGATGTATATGATGCATTTCAAATAGGTACAAGTGGTGCAAGGGGGAGTATTTGGATACTACAGATCTGCACACTCCTCCTCGTACTGCACGAGAACATGGAACTACCGTGTTTAAATCAGATGAAAGAGCCCCAGAATGGGAACTATCCGAATAGACAAATGCCATTGTAAATTGGAAATGTTACATTAAAATTCAAATTGCTGATCATGTTTACGGCGAAAAAAAAGGGGGGGGGGCAGTTCGTCTAGCGTCACGTAGTTTTGCATAGGGTATAACACTAAACATTACAGAGCGTCACAGGGGGTAGGGGGGTGTAAAAAAATGGGCATAAAAGCGTCACGTATTTTGTGAACAGCCCCTTAAACTGTTGTTAATAGTTTTATACAACCGTCCCTAGATAACGACAGTTTTTTGCCTACTTAACATCAGCGCTAACTAAAGCAAGAAATAAGTAATACCAAGGGACATATCATTTCTATGTCACCCTTTTGTTGCCCAATATATTAGTACTCATCAAGTCAAAATCTTCAAAATCTTCTTGAAGTTCGAGCTCACAGTAGAACCTTTTTTGTAGCCGATTTGGTGATGATCACTTATTGAATGAATACCAAGACCAACAAGACGAGATAGATTTTTCAGGTAAACTGGCGCAGTAGCAACTTTGTATTGTCATCTGATGAAGCCATGGGTAATCCATTATCTTAATATCGTTTTTAATAGGTGTTGGCAAAAATATATATCGTCCTGGGCCGTCTGAGGTCGTAATAGATATTTCCAAAGATGCGTCAAGGTGAGTGAGAGAAAGGTTTGTCAGTAATTTGTGTAAAAACTGAGCAGAATGAAAATGCTGTCTTTTTTCTAAGTTATTATGTTGAGAAAAAGGACAGTGGATGATACAGCTGGGCAGTAAAACTGGAATGAAATAGGGAATTGAAACAATCTGATCTTGAGAGCAGCAAGAAACTTTGTTCAAAAGCTAGATTTCAGGCTTTTAGCTAGGTAGCTTGAGTATTTAGGGACCAAGGAGTGTGTTTGGATTGGAGGGGGCTTATGCCAAAGCTAGGCATGAGATTTCCAGTAGGAACGATCGAGTTTAAAGCCTGTTTCCACTAGGCTTTTTTTCATGCGAAGCGACTTTTTTTTGTCTCATAACCTTTCAGCTAAAATTAATTAGTTTTTAATTAATTCCTATCATAAGTTCTTTTAATGTTTGCATGGTGATTAACTATTCTAATAAATAGTTTCGTTAAACTGTCCAATATTCTATATCTCAGCACTCACAACAGCAACTACAACACAATCATGAATCATGCTACCTATCAGGGGGGGACAACCAATAAGTTCAAGGTTCAGTGACTTCAGTCCCATACAATGACACTACCTATCAGGGGGGGGGCAACCGATAAGTGGAAGGTCAGTCCACTTAACCACGCTCAGGGAGGCATCCGATAAGTTTAAGGGTCAGTCCCACTCTATCCTGTGACAGTTGTTATGGATATTTATTACTGGAGTTCTTATGAAACTTCCCACACGTATTACATAGTAGCAAAACAACAGAATTGCATGAGAAGCGAGTGCTAGCTTGCTAGAACGTAAAAAGTTAAAAAACAATTCGTTGCTGATTATAACTGGTATATTATAGTACAAATTTTCACCTCTAAGCACACAAAAAGACACCAAGTAAAATCGTTTTATTTGGGTGAAAAAACCCCAGGTATATCGTCACATATTAAACTGTTTATACACGTTGATCGGACGGCAAATTACGGCCTATGATGACCATGTAATCGGTCGATGACCCATACACCAGGAAAGGGTCGATCATCGGCCTTGTCCGATTAAATTCCGATTGCCCGTTCTTCCCTAATTTTTAGGGCATCCGGGGGCATGCTCCTTCTGGAAATTTTTAAATCTGAGGCCTTACAAAGCCTCGGAAATATGACTAAATTTACTAACTACGTTGAGAGCGTTTCTTACAATTCCTACAAAAAATCCATTGTTACACTCTTAGCGTAACCGTGAATAGTATAAACCTTAGATTTTCACCATTTCTCATATCAAGGTACAAACACACATGTTTTTGAAAACTTAGCATGCTTATAAAAATTACTGAGGGGGGGGGGGGGGGCTTCAGCCTCCTAGTTTCCCTAACGCACTTCAGTGATCCCTGACATGCATGTGGCCGCCAAGGAAAACTTGTTCGTTGCACACACGAGTAAATGAAGTCGTCAAGGCACTTGTTAATAAAATATTGTTCATCTGCACTGGCTTCATCTGGCTACGGTCGGCTAAGAAAAATCGCAAGTGATGTTGTTCTTCCGTAGTCTGTAATCTTCCGTCAAGTTTTAGAGTCCGAAACCTTAAGACACTTTACTGTCTTCATTCCTTCGCGACGTAAGATTGAATTTCTCCAGAAAAATATTAGACAGTTTAATGTCGAGTTCATACTGAGAAACGTAGCTGACCACATATGTAATGACTGCACTCGTGTACTATGAACAGTTATTTTCAAAGTCAGATGAGCTGTAGAATAAATAATTTGTGGACAAGAACAGACGAAAAAGCACAAAACAGC
Organism: Phenganax subtilis; assembly: GCA_025434845.1. Classification (NCBI taxonomy): domain Eukaryota; kingdom Metazoa; phylum Cnidaria; class Anthozoa; order Malacalcyonacea; family Clavulariidae; genus Phenganax; species Phenganax subtilis. The sequence continues at coordinate 9,315 of JAOBYK010923092.1, read as the reverse complement.
CAAAGAACACGTTGAGACACTCTTGAAATTTAACCTGTGCCAATTTTTTTTTCTACCTTGTAAAACTGGCTCGCTCTGTCGTTTCGTTTTTGCGACAACGAACATTTTGTAGTTGAAAAAAACGAACAGTGATATGAAAACCATAAGACTGGCTACAATGAGGATGTTTCCTAGTTTTGCGGGATGAGTTAAAGCCAACGTTGTTAGAGCGAGTGATAAAATTAATAATAATCCAAGAAAAGCGAGAATTCTTGTTTTTGTTACCGATGCTTGATGAAAAAACGGGTAGTTTAAAGCGAGGAAACGTTCAATGTTTAACGTCGTTAGGGCACTCATGGACAGCAGTGGTAGCAGCACATGGGCGCACATCCATATATGTTTAAGTTGTGTTTTATTATGCCCCAAACTCGTTGAAATTACCCAAACGGTCAGTACAGGATGATTGATTCCGACTGCTAGGAGATCAAAACAGGAAAGCACAAAGATAGTAAAATAACACAGTTTTCTTCGAAGTTGTGTTGATTTCCATACGCTGATAATGACAACAGAATTCAAGAATATCCCTGCGATCATGAAGCAGACATTGAAAAAACACAGCAAGAACGTGTTAATAAAAGTGCCGTTATTCATTTTGTCTGCTGTTTTACACTTCACTTGCTTCGTTGCGCGTTCAACATGAAAATAACAAAAATGCTTGTACACTGAAGTGGTATTCGTTCATTCAGTTTTGCTCTTTTGTCATTTTTTAAGTGTTCGGCGTTTTGGCAATGTTATTGTTAATAAAATTGAGTCGCGCCAAAGTTAATGAACACTCATTATAAATGCGACACTTGCATGTCAAGATTTTGCGCGAAAGACAGCGGCGAAACTGAATTAAGGCACTCAAGGATTTCATCTCCGCCACTGTGGTTTGGTAGACCGGTAATTTGTTTGTCACAGAATTACTTTTATTGCGTAAATCCAAGCTTCGATTATTGGATGTTTTTGTATCAGTCTGGGGACTCGTGATTCGTCGGGACGAACGTCTAGGCCTAGGGTGCATTCCGTAGAACTTGTACGCAGGAGATTAAACAGCTAACTAAAACGGCCTCGTGCTGAAGGTCTTTTCCACCAAAAGGAAACATTAGGAAACATTTCTAAATTGAGTTTACCAAAATTGAAAACTACATCTGGCCGTAAAATGTTTGCTTTTGAAGGTGCCTTAGTTCGATTATATCCTAATTATATTGGATATAAGTCCTATATTTAGAAAGTCTCGAATTATGCCGACTTTCAAGAGCTTACAATATTTCTTATTGTTCCAGATCAAGGGCTGAAGAACATTTGACAACTAATGCCTCGAATCCGAATTACTCATCGGTCGTAAATTATTGAATATCTTAAAGAATCGAACATAGATGCTCTGGAATGACATCATATTTACCGCTCGAAATAATATCTAAATCGTATAATGGTGTATAACCTGCCATGAAAATGAATGATGCAGTCGGGCTTACTATGTACTATGCTTCCCGTCTTCGTGCAAATTGTGTCGCAACGGCATGGCAAAAGTAGGCGCATGAATTATGGTGTTGTGTAAAGGCCGGTTTACACCGACGATTTTTAGCGCGATTTCTCGCGTCTTGAAGGACGGATAGAGTGGTAACTACTTGCTTGCCCAACAACTTTGCCATTAACTCAATCACATACGCTAAGAGGAGAAAAATCGCGGTAAAAATCGCACGTATGAACCGGGCTTAACATGTCTTTCCGAACGTTTAAAGTTAGTTGCAAGACAATAGCGGCTGCCATCTTGGGTGACTTGCCTCTCTATAGACAGGGACACTCGCTTGCCAGGACAAAATGTGGTCCCTGGTTCATGTGAACAGCGTCTTAGATGAAAGTAGACCCTTAAGGCTGCATTCCAGTTACGCGTTTTTGACCCGCACGTACACGCACGTAAAAGATCATACTGTAATAAAACGTATCTTTCACACAACCACGAGAATAATTGTTTAGAATTTAGAATTTTGAATAGTTACGTGCCTATTTATTGATGTATTTTTTAAAAGTATGAGGTTTTGAAGGATTTAAAGTTTTACGTGCGTACGCGTAACTGGAATGCAGCCTTTATTTCTACGTCGTGGTGTACTTTTCTGAAACTTTTCTCGCTATGATTTTTAACAGTGCAAGCTAGGAGTGTAAAGATTGTAATGGCTCGTTCTGTCTTGCGATGTCGCTGCGAGACAATTTGCAAGAAAAATTGCTCTGCATTGCATATATTTAATGGCAATGGTCAAAAAATTACAAGGGAAGTCGCCCTAAGTCATTGCGCCTGGCAGCAAATCTTGCAAAGGCCATAATCATTGGGGCGCAAATTGTATAATAATGCATCTCGCACTAACTATTATGGTGGCGATATCTAAATTTACTGTCTCGGAGATGTCAACAATATGAATTATGATATAATTATTTAAGAATATGTATTTAGTGATAATAAGTTATTAGTGAATAGTTTCAATTAGTTGTAATAACTATGTCGCAATGTAAAAGTGAAATTGAATTTTACATGCTATTTGGATTGACACGAGTGGCCTACTGCACCTGGTGCTCCGTTTTCGAGTCAAACTATTTTGGCATGCATGCAAATACGAGTGGATATTGACAGCTGCAGCGCTTGTGTAGAACTGCCCTTTCCTTATTGAGAACGAGCGAGTTGGAAGTGCGTGAAATTTAAGTTGTAGCGCAGTTACGCCAGTTTACGCAGGTTGTTTTTGTTAACATCTGTAAAAAGTAGGTTTCTAGTAAAACGGTTTTCTAGTAGGTTTTCTATAGTAAACGGCAATACACTGTTTATGCAAGTGCGCATATATCTGTGCCCCTTTCCTCACAAACTCCTACCTAGGGTCTATGAAGACAGGGATTTGGTATAAAAAGGTTGTAGAGTCCCACTCGTGTCCAGAGCCTTTTGCTCGTGACTTCCGCGCAAGGATCCTGGGTATGAGTTCAAAACAATCAAAATATAATTAATTTAATTCAACCAATACAAAGATACCAGCTATCAAAAGATTCTAGAATATGAAAGCAATATTTTCCCACTAGTTTCACAATCGATTTATCTTTCATGGATAGAATATATAAAAATAGGTCTTCCGAACTAAATAGTCCGAAAGAGCTGTATTTATTTCATGAAAACTAGCAATAAATTTTGTTCTTAGCAGCTTGAACTTCGGATTAGTGCTAGACATTAAATAATGATGCTCATTTCCAACTTCGTTTAATGCACATGCAATGCCTACATAGTCTGTCACTGTATGAGACATCAGTTTAACGACCAGCCTCAACCGGTAGTTTGTGAGCTGATATTCGTAGTTTTGTTACAGCTTGACGATGTTCAAAGTTGGCAGTGTGGATTATAACGGTCGGCAATCGGCTATTTGCCGATCAAAATCACCACATGGCCGATCAATTTTATTGTGCACGGACATTTTGGCCGATCAAATAATTACACGATGAATCCATTTATATTGAAGTTAACATATTTAATTGTTATCTTTTGATGTTAGTTACTTTAATTCAGTTACTTGAATTTTACTACAACAACCTTCATTAATTATAGAAAAAGAGAGATGTAACGGCAGTAGCGCGCATATTTTGTTATTTGTATGTTTAGTGAAATCAATTGTACTCACCATGACTTTGAAGTATGATGCACGCCCCATGCCTCATGTTGCAGTTACTGATACCAAACATCTTTTGGCGCAAAGTTGTGCGTCCGTTCGCCTATTGTGTAGCCATGTTACCAGAAAAATGTTGAAATTTTTGGCCGACCATTCTTTGCCAATGTCCGAGCAACCGTATTGCTGATCGGACATTTGTCCGGCCCAAGCAAAATCGTTATAATCCACACTGAAAGTTGGTAATCTCAGAAAGATATTTCTCTCATTCTAGACGAAATTTTACTTCTTTGAAAGTCCTTAGCTTGCCACTATCTTCACCTGGTTGAAGCTGCTCTGTGCAATGGTTAGCGAAGTACTCTTGCAGTTTAGTTTTCAAATGATAGCACACGCCTCCTATTTCGGAGCTAGATAAATCAGCTTGCAAGTTGTAGTTTTCTACCTCGCTCAGTTGAAGAATGCGTTTAAGGAACACTGTTGGCTTTAGTTTAAAATCTATGCAAGTTTTCGCTGCTTTGCCAACAAGGGTATTTGAGAGTGATGCGCTGGTGACTTGGAACCAAAACTTTACTACAAGTTAAGCAAGTTGAATAATCAGAGGAGTCATCCCCAGTTCAAGGTAAACAGCAACATTCGTTCTTTTACAAAATTTTAAGTGAAGCTTCTCAATTTCATTGTTGGTATTAAACATTTTTGAAATGAGCATATCGAAGGAGTTAATTTTCCCTAATAGGTAAGGGCCCCATACCTCGCAACCGTAAACCAATATTGGGGTAACCATGGAGGAGAACATATTTAAAAGCAGTTTAACAGGGACGTTTTCGACATTTGAGAAACGTCTGAAGATGCTATGGTACGCATGCAACGCTTTTCCATAAATAAAATTTCCCGTAAAAATCAATTGAAAATGGCGAAATTTTTGAGGAACGGAACCAACGAAATGAGTGATTAAGTTTGCAACCACGTTTCAACTTGCTTTTACGGTAAATGACAGCTGCATTTCAAAGAAAGATATATGTCGTGACTTGAAGCCGTTGGAGGACTTTATTCTGGGTAAAAAGAAATAAAAGAAGTCGCCTCCAAGGAACGGTATCGACAAAAAATTCACAAAGCCGGATTGTATTTTCGTCTTTTTATTTTTCTACTTGGGTAGAAAGATTTTCTGTGTGCCAGTATGTATAGAGCATAGCAAGACGCGGGGGAAATGAAAGATGCATTTCACTGTCGCGTTCTCAATAAAAAATATTCAAATCCTAGAGCACGCTTTTTGATATTTTATTACAGATAGTCAGTGTAAAAATTCAACAGAATAGTTCAAGATTAGGCAACACCATATTAAAAAATAGCAAACACATTACTAGGAAAACAAATGCCATATTCTTCTTGTACTCTTATGTATTGTATTCTGATTGAACGAGGCATTTGTTTTTCTCACTATACTTGTTGCCTTTTGGCAAGATTTCGACATGCCTAACATACTCCTCTATTCATACGAAGTCCTATCCATCACTCCTGCATCTTATTTTTGGTAACAGTTGCGAACCACCAGACAAGCAAAGCTGCTGTGACGGCAATGAATTCGGTTTGTACCCAAAGACCTTCACGACTGGCAGCCTATTAGATACAAAACAAACACAAAATACTGCATCAGCGCCTAACATGATTTCTAGGTGTACAGCTGCGCCCCAGGGTGTGAACCGTGTCGTTGGCAGCAGTTAAAATTGCCTTCAACACAGAATAAAGATCTATACAGAATGGCCACTCAGCATGCAGCATGTACACTCTTTTGTACAAAAATATGCAGTTGATTGCCTAGAGTAACAGCAGAGCAGCTAGTTCTGTGTATTTATAGGCTAGAAAAAGCAAAATTTTGACTGTCTAGAGTAATGGCGAATAACATGCGCAATGCGTTATGTGCAAGCACCACCATAGCTCAGTGGCCAGCACAAAAACTCCAAATGTTCCTATGCAAGTGACTCTGCAGTACAGATCTTTATTCTGTGGCCTTGAGTATGCCTCAACACAGCAGCTACTTTTGATCTGTGTCCTTTACAATTTAGCCACTGGCTTTCCCATCCTTTCGTTTCTAATAGCTACTTGGCTGTTCATTGCACATGTACTACACCAGTAAATATTAATTTAAATCCATGCTTCTGTGAACCAAAAATGCAAACTACCTTCAAATTATACCTAAATTATTTGCAAGACAACTTTTACTCAGTTTCTCACCTTATGATTCAAGGTTACAGTGAACAAAGGCTTTTGTTCCAACTTTTCACCAGCACGCTGTGCCTGGAAATACCGCATTAAATAGGAGATACATTAAATGTCCATTTCAGGTCAGAGTTTGCTTGCAAGCAAGCTTCAATGTTGTTGCATTGCAAAGTAACTTCCAATTACCTTTCTCAATGCTGCATATCCCTCCTCATCGTAATAACTGATCACATAAGACCCAGATTTAGCTTTCTTATGCGGTTTCACCCAACTGAACTGTTTAGTAAACACAAACAAACATTTGTTTTACCATATTACCAGCTGTATTCAAAATCAATGGTTCGACATTTCTATGGATCAAGATGCCTCAAATCTTAAGGCCAGTTCACACCGGCGATTTTTAGTGCGATTTTTCTGCTTTTAGTGTATGTGATTGAGTAGGTTGACTGGTGAGTGCATTAGCAAAATTGTTGGACCAAGTATTCTCGCCAGTTATCCACTCTATCACATCGTTCAACACGAAAAAAATCGCATCGAAAATTGCCCGTGTGAACTGGCCACTAGTATGCCAGCAGATTATCATTTGTCTTCAGCCAATTTAAACATATTAAAATAATCATCCTTTTTCATTGGATTGACAGATTATATATGTTGGTCATCATCAGACATAATGAAATCAGAGAGATAGTGAGTTTACTCTTTTACTTCACCTACCACCAGAAAATATACGAAAACTACCTTTTGAACTTGAAACAAAGCACGGTGTATACTTGTTGTGTTGTGAAAGGTCCCAACAATATGGTAATGGGTAGATAGTAAATTATTGACAAAGTAAATATCACAAATGTTGTTATAACCTGATGAACAGAGTTATCTGAAGAACTCGGCACAGGATACAGACTGCCATCAATTTCAGCGTACAGGAAAATATTCTAGATTTAAAAAGGTTTTGATGAGTATTTGTATAAAGAGTTCATATAAGACTTTGATGTTACATAAATTAACCCATCAAAATCTCCCCTAAACAAGTAATGGTAATTCAGAGCTAATGGAGCAGTGTTAGAATTAAATAAGGAACACTGAAACATGTTACAGCCGATTCCGGTTGAGCGCCAAATGGATACATTTGTGACAATCGTAGCGAGCGTTGCAAAGTGACGTTGCTAGGGGGATGAACTGACATTTCTAGGCATGTTTCTATGGCAATTTACAGTGTTTAACCGTAATACAATGTAACGTTAATTGTGCACCTAGAAACATCGGAATATCTCCTTAGCAACGTCATTTTGCATAGTTCGAAACAAATGTCACAAACGTTTTCATTTGGCGCTCAATGGGAATTGGCTGTAATTATGTTGCATTTTGTGGTCAAGCTATTTCCTTCTCAGAACTTCTTAGAGGATAAAAGATCATTTTTGATTTCACAAAATTTAAAAAATTCATCATTGAAGGGATTTTCTAGGACACATTCATTATCATCAGCTGCATATGCAATAAAAAGCTATTACCTTTGGGTTATTGCTACATTTCACCGCAGATTCAACGAGAAAAACAGATTCAGTTGATAAAAGTATGTTTGAAGTAGAATAGACCTTGGAAGTCGCCTTTGCATCAATGCAGGGCTCAGCTGAAACCACACAAAAATGTTATAGTTTTGTCTGGCTACCTCACTACATTAGACTAACAAATGATAAGTTGAAAGTTTCAAACTTGCCTCGATCGGTCAACTTTTCATTACACTAACTCAGAAACTTACACAACTGTCATACAGGCAATTCTCTACATGTTTCACTAATCTACTAAGTTCTAGCAGATCTCAAGAGGTTTGTAACATGTACATTAGTCTTCAGAAAGCATAAAACATCTTGTCTAATCATCTTGTTTTAGTGGATTGACCAGGGCTGATTATAAGAAGATTTTTTCAAAACAAAAATCTTCTTAATTCTTATAATCATTATAAGAAGATTTTAAGACATTATAAGAAGATTTTCACCTTTCATATAAAAACTTGATGACGTCACATAATGACGTCATCAAGATAGAGAATTACTTCAGAAATTAAGGCGAAAATTTAGTAATTTACAAAGTGTTAAAACATTTTTTATTCAATGTTTGTAATTTTAATTCATTCTATGAAGATAATAATATAAGAAGATATAAGAAGAAATTTGATCCAAAAAAAAATCTTCTTATAATAATATAAGAAGATATAAGAAGAAATAATATAAGAAGATTTTGCAGCCCTGGGATTGACAGACTGCTATGTTAGTCACCACAAGACCCTTGTGACAAAGATTTCATAATGCTGCAAGACACAATTCCTAAATTTTGGACGAACGGGGGGGGGGGACAATACCATGATGTGTTTCACTCCACTTGGGGTGTGCGGATCACTACATTCTCATAAACACACAATCCAATTTTCCTGGACGCTAGCCAGATAGATAAGCGTTAAACTTCATCACTACTCATTTTTTAATATTAAGATGTGTCTGGAGCTATTCAAAGACTACACACAAAATTGATATAAAACTACACGACACGTACAACCATTGCAATAAATTGATCATAAATTAATCAATTTTAACATTTATAATGAATCTCTAACAAGATGCCTACAATATCAAATTCGCAGAAGATGTTAAACTAACTAGCAGACCATATTCACCTGAAATCAAAGGAAAAATTGATAAAAACAGAAGCAGGACTCCAGCTAAAGGCCACGACATCTTTGGAGGAGAAACAGGGAAACACGTGTGCTTGGGCATTGTTCTTTATTACCACTGAGCGTTTATTACCAGCAACGTTCTTTACTTCCGGCGGTTTACCAATTCCTCAATATTATTTGTTGAAATTCCTAAGATTAAATCAGGTTTACAATCGTAGAGTTCAATTAGAAGCGCTAGATTTGTTGCATATTTCCAGTTATCAAACCTCTAGTTTAATGTTTAAGTAATTTTATCAAGGAAAGTACTTGAATTACGTCTCTAAAAGCCGTAGAATTAAGAATTGATGCGTTCGCTACTATTTTCCACAAAATTTTCAAGGTTTCTAATGTGAAACATCTTGTGTCAGTTGTATAAAACCGTTGTTAAAGTTAGCTATACTTAAGTACGGATATAAACCACCCGAATCTCCTATTTAAGATTTAACTACTTTTTAACTACAAAATCGTAGTTAAAACGTGGTTTAAAGTTTTTTACAAACCAGCCCCTGTTGCTAAACGCGGAAACTGAGAACTGAGAAACGTGACGTGTTGTCAAAAACTGAGAAACGTGACGTGTGCTTTGAGAGCCAAGAAACGTTCTCACGCAAAAGCGTGCAGCGTTCTCCCGACTCCACGTGCTCAGCAGCTCAGTGGTGCTCAGCAGGGTTTCCACTTTGAAGGAAATTTCCTTTTGGAAGGAAGTTTTAAGAAAATGAAGGAAAAGTGAAGGAAATAAAA
>JAOBYK010921981.1:0-23828 GCA_025434845.1 Phenganax subtilis | reverse complement strand
TGAGATTATGGAAAGACGTTTGATTGCAGCGGACAAGCTTATCTCGGGACTTGGCTCTGAAAAAATTAGGTGAGCTTTTTTTCAGACAAAGTGATCAATGGGAATGTTTCGGGTCATAATTCTTTTCAATGTTTATTAATGTGTCCATTGTACACACAAGCAAATATACTCGTTCAAAGAATTGTGAAGGAAAACTTGGTCGTCTGTGACTAGGATTAACTTTTCTGCTCGTTTCCAGGTGGACGGAGGATTTGGAAGAACTGAAACGGAAACGAGTTCGATTATTAGGAGATTGTTTACTTGCTTCGGCATTCCTCAGCTATTTAGGTGCATTTAGTTGGGACTTCAGACGAGAAATGTTGAAAGATGAATGGGAAAAAGACGTGATTGAACGAGAGATACCGCTCAGTCAGCCTTTTAAAGTTGATAATTTGCTCACAAATGATGTTGAGATTAGTCGATGGATATCAGAAGGTTGGTGAAAACGTTTTATGTTGGATATTTTTTCTAGTGGTTGTCAAGCGTTTTCGAGTAATAGTCACGCTATGGGAAGCTAAATAGTAAAGTAACGTTATGTTGTTGTGGGCGCACTAAGGTGGATGAATGCTTTTGTAAAATTCTCTATTTGAGCGATAGCCACACTATGGCAAGCAATGTAGAAATGTAACGTCATGTCGTTGGGAAACGTCGGGTGGATGAATGTTTTGTCAGTCTTTCTCAAACTGATAGCCACAGTGGATAAATGTTTTCAAAGACTACGTCCCGCAACATTGGAATGTAACCTCTCATATAAGTTTTTCACCAGGTTTGCCTCCTGATGAGCTATCCATTGAAAATGGTATTCTGACGACCCAAGCGAGCAGATATCCTCTTTGTATTGATCCACAACAACAAGCTCTGAACTGGATCAAGAAGAAGGAAGAAGATAACAATCTCAAGGCAAGTTGACCAAAGTATTTCAGCTCGATCTAATTTGTTATTTGAATTGATATAAACAGTATAGAGATACTAGTACAGGCAACTCCAAAAGTATGTTGAACTAATTTTCTGTAGTTTTTCTTCTCATTAATACAATACATATTATATTTTCAGACTTGCACATTTAACGATCCGGACTTTCTCAAACAACTTGAACTCGCCATCAAATATGGCTTCCCATTTCTCTTCAAAGATGTCGATGAATACATCGATCCTGTCATTGACAATGTCCTTGATAAAAACATCAAAGGTTAGGAATTTTTGGTTGGAGGCGACTCTTACTGAACCTTTGGGAAGAACAATTAAAACTGATCGTAGTGTCAATTAGTGTATTTCTTTATTGAAAAATTTATAATTTTCCGTTAAGGTGAGCCGGGTCGTCAGTCTGTTATGCTTGGTGACAAGGAGGTCGACTATGATCCGAATTTTCGGCTTTATCTCAACACGAAATTATCGAATCCAAAATATACTCCAGCGCATTTTAGTCGTTGTATGGTTGTCAACTATACTGTCACTCTGAAGGTATAATGGCAATGATGGGAATCTTTTATTCTAGATTTGACTTGGAGTGTAAGAGTCTGGAGTTGAAAATCAGTCTGTGTACTTGTTTAGGGATTGGAAGACCAGTTGTTAAGTGTTATTGTCGGATTTGAACGAAAAGAGTTGGAAGAACAGCGAGAGAGGTTAATTCAAGAAACGAGGTAAACGTTGTCTTTGAAGTAAAAAGCAACAAAAAGTACAAGTTTAATTAATATCATCTAATCTTTGTGTCTCTTAGTGACAACAAGAAATTGTTAAAAGATTTAGAAGACACGTTGCTTCGTGAGCTGGCGACTTCAACTGGCAATATGTTAGATAATGTTGAGCTTATTCAGACTTTGGAGGACACCAAAACTAAAGCAACTGAGGTGAGTTTTGTTTTAATGATCAAACAAGAAGAAAATGATTACATTGCATGACTGTTTTGCTTGTTGTGGTGTAGCTAGTAATCAGAGAAACTTACAAAAACATATCTCTTTCATTAGGTCAGCGAGAAACTTAAACTTGGAGCGAAAACAGCCATCGACATCGACAAACTTCGTGACGGATATCGTCCAGCCGCCAAACTTGGCGCAGTCCTGTTTTTCGTTCTCTCTGAAATGTCTATAGTGAACACTATGTACCAATACTCGCTCGCATCATACCTGCAAGTGTTTGATCTATCGTTAAGAAAGAGTTTGCCCGACTCTATTTTGCCTAAACGACTCAAAAACATCATGGAGGCTTTGCAGTTGAATGCGTATAATTACGCTTGTACAGGTGAGTAGCTTCATCTTGCATTCCCACGTGGACGCTTATAAAAAACGATATTTTGATGAAACCAACGAAAAGGATGTCCATCACAAAAGCTGGAAAGAACATCATTAAGTTAGTGAACTTGCAAGGTGTTATCGATGTTTTCCACACTTTTCCACAATTTGCAACCAAATTTTGGAGTTTTACCAATTTCTTGATGCTCTTTCTAGGCGTGCTAATATTATTTGTCCAAATCCAGATTTTGTCTATTATGCAATGGGTAATTGAGCGAATTGCCAAAAACTCTGTTTTCTTCTGTGTATTTTTTTAACAGGTCTGTTTGAAAAACACAAATTACTTTTCTCTTTCCAAATGACGATCAAAATAATGCAAGCCGACAACAACTTGAAACAAGAAGAGCTTGATTTTTTCGTCAAGGGAAATATCTCGTTGGAAAAAAGTTCTCGTAAGAAACCATACGTTTGGTTGTCAGATCAAGGTTGGCAAGATATACTCAAGCTTTGTACTGTTGCTCCTCATGTGTTTGGCAGCCTGGCCGACGATATTGAGCGCAGTGAACAAATTTGGAAAGAGGTTAGTTTCAGGTGATCTCTAAATATATCTGAAGTGCTAGTGAACCAAAAAAGATAAAACAAAGTATGTGGTGGTCTAGTTTCAAAACCATTTTTCAGATAATTTTATAAGATTAATGAAAGCAAGCCTACAAAACCACAAACTACTATACTGATATCTTGTTAACTATGTAGTGGTGTGATTTGGATGCTCCGGAAGCCTCAGATATCCCAATGAAATACGAAGAAAATTTATCAGATTTCCAACGTCTACTTCTCTTGCGTTGTTTCCGCGTGGATCGTGTTTATCTCGCTATCACACATTTCGTTACTAAGAAAATGGGAGAGAAATACGTCACACCACCCGTTCTGAGCTTTGAAGGTATAGTATATTATTCTGTGTGGTATTCAAGTGATGGCCACGCCATGACGAATTTCAGTGGCTTGACGCGATTTGACTATCACTTGGAGAAAACTACAAAATGAACATTTTGTACGACAACAATGTACGTCCCACAGCAACATGACATATTCCTGCTTTAATTATCATGGTGTGGCTATCACTCAGAAAAACTTACAAAAACATTGATTCAATCGGTACTCAATCGGTACATTGATTCAATCGTAAGACGTACTGTCTTACATCAACATGACGCTTCATTACTACTTTGCTTGTCATGGTGTGACTATTACTTGGAGAGACTTGTAAACAGCATTGTTTGTGCTCTATAAGCCTTTGCACAAGAGAAATTCCAATGATTTTTTGTACTTTACAGCAATCTTCGAGCAATCCACTCCACACTCTCCTATTATATTTATCCTGAGTCCAGGGTCTGATCCTGCCAGTGACCTCATGAAACTAGCGGAAAGATCCGGCTTTGGAGGGAATAGACTGAAATTCCTAGCCATGGGACAAGGACAGGAAAAGGTGACAGTGCATTTTAAGCAATTCTTCCATAGCTGAGTTTCAGTAAACCTCATCTAATCCTACTCTTTTACTCAGTGTCTATTTTACTAAAAATGATTTCCTTTTAATCACCTAGCTGGCTTTACAATTGCTTGAGACGGCGTTGACTCGTGGTCAGTGGTTGATGCTTCAGAATTGTCATCTGTTAGTAAAATGGCTGAGAGAGTTAGAAAAAGTTTTGGAAAGAATCAGTAAGCCTCATCCAGATTTTAGACTGTGGCTGACGACTGATCCTACACCTGAGTTTCCTATTGGCATTCTACAACGATCACTCAAGGTAACTAACTGTACGAATACTTGGATTTTTCTACAGTCGAACCGTTCTAAGGCTTGTTTTCCATTACACGGATTTGTTCGAGCAATAAATAAATCTCGTGTCGTGATTGGCTCCCTTTGGGCTCTTTCGCGGCGAATTATTTCGCCAGCGAGTCAAGTTGCAAGATTTATTTTCGCTTGAAAAAATTCGGGTAATGAAAAACGGAGCTGAGGATTTTTTGTATTGGATAGGTTTAGTTTCTTGAGCGTATGATCTGTTTTGTGTTGTATTACTCATGTAGCGCTAAATTTGTTTCAATTTGACCTGAAGCTCTTTGCAGTTTTTTCGTAACTATACTATATGTACATTGTGCATTTTAGCATAAGTTTTCTTACCTTTACAGCAATTGACTTATTACTTTCCTAGACCACTTACCCTAGCCCGCTCTGTCAACTTTCCCTGCACAAGGAAACCGGAGTGCTGGGAGAAATCCTATGACTTTTTGCAGAGTAGTTGACGGACTCTTTTCATGAGAGAAATTCAAGTACGCACTGAGAATCAAACCCACTACCTCATTGGTGAAAGTTGCTTGTCCTAGCGACTGCACCCCCGAAGGCCCACATCTATGTGGTGTTTTGTTTTTCTCAGGTTGTCACTGAACCTCCAAACGGCTTGAAACTGAATCTTCGTAGCACTTTGCACAAGATATCCAACCAAATGCTCGTTGACTGCCCTCACGGATGTTTTTCACCTCTTGTTTTTGTCCTGGCTTTCTTCCACGCTGTGGTTCAAGAAAGACGCAAGTATGGCAAAATTGGTAAGTTCTTTGATAGATTTTGCCTTGAAAAGTTTCATTGACGCGTCATTTCATGGAAAAGTTTACTTTGACAAACTTTCTTGACAATATTATAAAACTTGTCCGTCCATTAGGTTGGAATATCGCTTACGATTTCAACGAGTCAGATTTTAGAGTATCCATGAATATTCTCAATACTTATCTCACAAAGGCGTTTGATCAAGGAGAACAGCGTATACCTTGGGCTAGTTTGAAATATCTCATTGGAGAGGTAAACAATATGGTCATATGGGAATAGAATAGAAGATAATAAATATCGACTGCAAATTAATAATTTTTACGGGACTCCCTTCCCATTGTTTTGCACGATTGAAAATGTCGCTCCTAAGAGCCTCTTTGCAGGCAATCAATTAGTTAATCGCTTTGTTGATCAATTGATTATATTTATTGATCAATTGGTTGATTTATTGATTATTTCAGGTGATGTATGGCGGTCGTGTTATTGATGATTTTGATCGTCGTGTTGTGAACACATACATGGATGAATATATGGGAGATTTCATTTTTGACACTTTCCAACCATTTCACTTCTACATGAATGATGAGGTACGTCGGAAGATTCTTGTCTTTTTAGTAGAATCAACAACAAAGCATCGAGAGGTTTACTAAACGGACTCTTTTCACAGGTTGACTACTGCATACCTAAACCGGGCGAGAAAGAGACTCTAAATCGTGATGTTTATGTTGATTACATCGAGTCATTACCGCTGGCCAACACACCTGATGTGTTTGGGCTCCACCCGAATGCGGAGATTGGGTACTACACTACTGCTGTCAAAGACATGTGGGCTCATCTTATCGATTTGCAACCTCAAACGGCGGGCGATGCGGGCGGAATTAGTAGGGAGGACTTTATAGCTAAGATAGCGAGTGATATCCAGGGAAAGCTGCCTGCTTTGTTTGATGTTGAAGTTATACGCAAGAACTACAGCGAGATACAACCAACTACAGTGGTATTACTGCAGGAATTGGATCGTTTTAATGTCCTTGTCAAGAAAATGGCGACTTCGCTTGTTACATTGCAAAGGGTAAGGCGTAGATATTGGCGACGCCAACGAAGTATTCCTTCATGCTTATGCAAACTTATGCACGATAAAAAAGTGTTTCTTCTTTTACACTTAAGCTATTTTCTAGGGATGGTCTTACCCTCAAAATCTTTTTTTTTCTATCAGGCTTTGGTTGGTGAAGTTGGCATGAGCAGCGAATTGGATGAAGTTGCCAAGTCGTTATTCAATGGTCAACTACCGAACATCTGGAGAAAACTAGCTCCAGCGACACTCAAGACTCTTGGAAGCTGGATGGAACATTTCTTGCAAAGATTTGACCAATACAACCGATGGGTAAGACTTGCTTAAATACATGCGCTGAATGCTGTTAGACGATTTTATCTAATGGAACGTATAGTGCCCGGTGAATGAATGTTTTGCACGTCTGTCCGAGTAGTAGCCACGCCATGACGAGCACAGTAGTACTGTAACGTTTCATATTGTTGTAAGACTGCATTTTATAAATTTTATAAACTTAAAATCTCGTTTTGCAGGTGAATGAAGGTGAGCCTGCAGTGATGTGGCTCTCCGGTTTACACATCCCGGAATCCTATCTCACCGCTTTAGTTCAAGCAACATGTCGTAAAAATGGATGGCCATTGGACAAATCTACTTTATACACTACTGTGACTCAGTATAAGAAAGCGGAAGATGTAAAAGAACGATCGCATGCAGGTTGCTTTGTCAGCGGTCTATATCTGGAGGGTGCGTCATGGGACGTTGAATCAAGTTGTCTAAGACGTCCCCGACCTAAAGTGTTAGTTGAGGAATTGCCAGTACTAAAAGTGATTCCAATTGAAGCTCATAGACTAAAATTACAGGTATGTTGGCTACTATGTCAAGGTCAGGGATTGCACATACTGTATTTACTTGATTGAGCGCGGCGGCGCGCTCTTTAAATTTTCAATGTTTCAGATGCAGGGCTTATTCGGAGGTGGCGCTCTTTAAAAATAGTTGGTATTGCATACTGTCTGTAATTTTCAACACTGAGATAAATGAAAGCAACGAAATAGCTGGATGTTGCGAACAAGAAGACGCTTGTTTGTAACGTTCCGATAGAATTGTCGCGCTTGTTGACAATATTTCTAAAAGCAAACATAGAAAACAAGCTCTAACGCATTTTGTGAATGATTAGTGCGGTGCTCATTCGGGGGCGGCGCTCAAACGAGTAAACACGGTATTTGTAATGTTCAACGCATTCAAAGAAGAATTGCAATGTATCTTCCGGTGCAAAAACCTCATTTTTATTGAGTTTAAGTGTTCATGTCGAGGTCAGGGATCGTATATATTTATACTACTCAAGTCATTTAAAGAAAAATTTTACTACAGTATTTTATACAAAGACTTCATCTTCATTGATTTGTGGATCTTGTGTTTGGGTCAGGGATTGTACTTATTATGAATATGTACAATCCCTGATCTTAAACATTTCTCCACAGAGTATAGTGACTTTATTTAGACTTGATAGCATTCTATTCATTTCAGCACACATTCCAAACTCCAGTCTACACCACGTCCCAGCGTCGTAACGCCATGGGGGTGGGCCTTACCTTTGAGGCTGACCTCGCTACACGAGAACACACGTCACATTGGGTTTTGCAGGGCGTTTGCCTTACTCTGAATGCTGACTAACTTTTTCAATAATGTGCTACATAGTTTGCACTTTTTATATGTGTATACAAATATTTATTTGTTTTTTTAAATTTCCACAGCTTTTTTATGATCTGCTATCCTAATTTCCCGCGTTCATAGTTGTAAATAGATTGTAATGATTTAGAAATTGTACGTACTTATTAATAGACATGTATCGTTTGCTGTAACATTCATATTTATCTTACATAGAGAATGCTCAGCCAGACTGCTGATTATCACAGGCTCACATACGTTCTGAAACACGTGTTTCGGCAAGAATTGTCACAAAATTCTCACAATTGTAGTAGACAAAAAGTAGACAAACAATTTCTCGGAAATTATGAGTTCTTCGACGCCTAGTTCATCGACGAGTGGTAGTGGCTCAGTGTCGAGTCAAAGTATACCTTCAAGTTTGGATTCTGCAGCCACAATTCCTACCCAAGATATTGACGCAGTTGATGGCTGCTCTGAGCCAGAAGACAATTCTTGGGGGAAATTGATCCCCGTGGGACGATGCTTCACAGTAGTCGGTCAGTGTATTTAATTTTAAATTGTTCTATGTGAATTATTAGAGTTTGGATTGTTTGATATTTTGTCCTATTTTGTTGCGATGCACTGTTCTGCTTGGTGAAATATATAACAGAAACTTAATTAAACTACAAGTGTACTGTATTTCACAAACTAGTTTGGTTTTTGATGCAGTTCTCTGTTTAGATTTAAAAAAAGATACATACCTGTTTGGTCGTGATACTGCAAATGATATCGTCTTTGATCCAAACGTTTTTAAGAGTAACTCACATTTCTGTATGACTAGCAAAAAACATTTTGAACTGACCAAGGTTAGTTGATAAATCATTGTAGTACTATTGCCAGGTGATTTTATTTGTCGGGAAAAAACTGTGGCCAGTTTATGGGTTGAACCAGGATTGTTGTTTGGTTAATCCAACAATTTTGTTTGTTTATGTAGGAGACAAGTCAAAATGGTGGTGATGTTGTGTGGATCAAAGATTGGAGGTGATGATGAAAAGGGTGCTGTTGTCATAATGTTAGGCACATAAATACTTATTTACTTTGATCTTGACCCTAACTAACCAACTTACCAATCACAATGCATGACCATAACACAACAATGCAACCATGAAAAGTGAATTTTCTCAGTCTGTATATTAATTTCATAATAAACCTCTTTTCAACATTTTTCTAGTTCAAATGGAACTATGGTAAATGGTAATCTTATAGGTACATATTTATTTGGCAAATTCTGTTCTGTTTTCACCACCAAATAATTGATGGACACCTACAGGGTGTTAGTCCGAATGAAACAAAATTCGGCGTTAGAGTAAAATTGTGAAATTTGGTTCTCTTTGCGCAAAGAAGAGCTCATCATACCAGCTTCAAATTAATTCGTTAGCTATTTCCTGGGCTAGTCTAGCAGCTCTTTTAAACAAACTTTAAACCATTCCACTATATGTTATTTTTGCCTGTGCCAAATTGTGAAATTGTTAGGTTAGCCAAATTGTGAAAAAGTGTATATTTCTGATTTTTTGACATTGCTGACACCCTGATCTAGCTGCAGTTGAATTTGCTCTGTCTGAAATTTACTTTATGAATTGTTTCATTCTTTTTTAGGAAGAGGGAACAAACGTGAAATTGAAACCACAGCTGAGATTTCACTAGCTTCACCCAAAAACAAAGGTGGATATTCTGTAATAACTTATAATTCAATGCAACTTCTTGTTTTTAATAGTCATGGGGTATTTTTTAGCGTACATATTTTTGAACCTTGAAGCATCAAGAAAAGAAAAAGAACAATATCCGGAGGTTGGTAATTCAAAATGACTGACTTTTTGTTTAGAGAAACTATCTTCAAAGTGTATTAAAGAAATTGACTTTGATTTTTATTCCCTAGGATATTAGGATGAAATATGACATTTCCAAGGTTTTAGGAAGGTACTGGGCATTATCTGGATTAAGTTAAGTGTATAAGTACAAAAGCACAGTGGCAAAGTCAGCTTGACAATTTGGTCATGCTTTGCGAATATTTCCATGTTCATATACTTTGAAAACAATTAATTTCTAAAGAAATGAATGATAATAATGCTCTAAAATTTACATAGTATGATCAAATTTTCAGGTTAGCTTTGCCATTGCTGTAGCAATAGCTGTTAATAGTTATAGATTGACTTTGAAAGATTGTAGCACAATGCTCCTGTATTTGTTTGTAGGGGAGTGTGTGGGGAGGTACGCTTGGCTTTTAGTAAACAAGAGCATTACAAAAAAGTTGCAGTGAAAATCGTGGACAGAAAGAAGTTCTCGCTATCATATCCTAAGCCAGTAAGGAGCTTAATAATTTATGAACTTTTTGACTGGCAATGCATGTAATTATTATTTCCAACTTTGGGCCTGCTAGTCAGACAATTGCATGTCAGGTGTCTAATGCCTGACAGTTTTACTCGTCTGGTAACTTTTGAGATACTTCAGTTGAAATCTACTCCAAATTGAACTTCTCAACGTTTTAAATGTCCTCTTAGGTTGACAGTTGTCGCGGTACGAAAGAAGTGGAAATTTTAAAGAAACTTGATCATGTATGTTTGCATTGATGAAATCATTGGAATGATTAAAAATATCCATTGTCTTAGCTTCTCAAGGATATAGGCTCTAGGCAATCTAGAGTCTCATCTTGAAAAAAAATCATCAGGCATTAGGCAGAGTAAAAGTGTTGGTAATTGGGTTGAATAGTATGTCACTCTGAACTATATATATGTATGATTCTTTTCATTTTTAGCCCTGTATAATAAAAATTTTTGATGCAGTGGACACGCCAGAAAAATTATACATTATTTTAGAAGTGTAAGTATACTGCCTGCTTTTGATATCAGTTACTGTAAAAGGTGCGATCTAGTTTTTTAAATGATGATTGTTTGTGTGCAGCTAAAGACACCAGGAAAAAATTTTGCGTTTTACTTTATTTAAGGAAGTAATATTTGCACAAATTTTAATCTTGTTTCGTGTTGTAATGTTAGGATGGAAGCAGGAGAACTGTTTGATCGTATTATAAAGAAGAAAGGATTAGAAGAATCCATTACAAAGTTATTGTTTTATCAAATTTTAGTGGCTGTAAAGGTAAGAGACTGTTAGCCATTTTTTGTAGGTACAATGCTCTGTAATGTCTTTTGGAAATAATGGGTTTACAAATATTTTTAGTATTTGCATGAGAATGGAATCACTCACAGAGATTTAAAGGTACATAGTTAGAACATTTAAGTAACAAATTTTGTAATTAGAACTATTTAATGCACTACTGTCATAATTAGAGCTAATTAGCTCATTAATTAGTAGGTATATTCAGTATGTTAAGGTTGCATTATTTTCTGTTCATTCTTGTAGCCAGAAAATGTTTTACTGAGTTCAACCAACGACGCTACGCTTATAAAGGTCTGTTTCAACTTTCAAGAATTTAAAAAAAAGAGTTTGAAAAAAAGACTTTTTATGACTGAAAGTTCTTTTCACTTTGCCCAATATTCGCTCAGTAACTACTCAACATACTGACTTGCTTTTTTAAACAGATAACTGATTTTGGCGTATCGAAATTCGTTGGAGAAAGTTCTTTCATGCAAACGATGTGTGGCACACCAAGTTATTTAGCCCCTGAAGTTCTGATTTCACAAGGAAAGAAACCTTACAAAAAGGAATGCGATTGTTGGAGTCTGGGAGTTATCCTTTACGTTTGGTAATAATTGGGGTTGTACATACAAGCAATTAAACTCATCGCGAAACTTGTCACAGAAAAGTTGTTCGTCTGTCGAAGTTATGTGATTGAGAAAATTGAATAAGAAATGTGTTTTTTAGCCTCGCTGGCATTGCGCCGTTTCAAGAGCAACGGAAAAGAAGTATACCAGATCAAATTGTGGCTGGGGCTTACTCGTTTCCAGAATCTTATTGGAAAAACGTGAGCGAAGAAGCAAAAGATTTAGTGAGGAAATTATTGACTGTGGATCCAGAAAAACGACTTTCTGTCGCAGACGCCCTTAAACACTCATGGTTACAGGTATAGTTGCTTGTGTAGCGGGCTGTAATTGGTTAATCTTCACGTGTTACGAACAATGATTGGCTAAGGTCAAAGTTGATTCTCTTTTTTTCATCCTAGGATGAAGATATGATCGAAAAAGCGAATAATTTGATGAATCCCAAAGGTGAAAATCAACCTAAACAAACTGAAACGGTGAGTTGACTTTTTTTGTCAAACAAACTGTTTATTTAAATAATTCAGTCAAATACTGTAACTAATAGTGAAATTTTTGTTTCTTTTAGAGCAAGAAGAAAAGGGCAATTAGCAGTGATTCAGACAGCGACACGATTGCCACCAGCACTAAAAAATTAAAAGCAAGAGATGACACCTATGTTTTATAGAATTTTACAAAAGTTGCACAGGTCGAATAGTATTCCACAATTACCGGCCAGGTAACATTATAATATCCTATTTTATCTTGAGAATTCTTGTCAGTGGTATTGTAGGTAATTTTACGCATGAGGATGAGACTCTTGTGTTCACTAAACATTTGCAGACTGTTCTTGTTAGCCCATTGAGTGACAATACATTCCAATCCACTCCACTCATGCATTTCTGCTCCGTTTAACGCCAAACTATTTTACTTATTAGTATGTTCTCGCATCGTAATATATATGTATAGGATAATTTAATGACGCAAGAAAGGCACACAATTATATTGAACAATTTTCAATAGTGTAGTTAAGCAAACCTGTATGTAAATATCAAATTGAACAAGAATATAATAAAACAACAAATAAATACGTAGTTAAACCTATACAAACGTAATTTAACCAAATGCAAAATATCCCACGAAATATAAATAAACATTTCACCACATTAAAGTTGACATCAACTCTGGCAAGGTACATGCCTGTGTATCCTGCTTGCTTGGTCAACTGTGTGCAATACCAGACAATTTTCATAGTCAGGATGAGGCTCTTAGTACTCAATAAGTTAGTTATCTTGACTACAGATAGTTGAAAAAAATTACCGTAGATATAAACTAAGAGTTTATAAAACTAATGCTCAGTTCAGAGCTCACACTTTTCTCATTCAATGCAATGTCATCCTTGGACACTCCACGAAGTAATATATCACACCCCAACACTCCAACTTTACTCCAAAAAAGTCCTTATCATTGAATACAACTAAGTCAATATATCAATGTTGATATCTTTTGACTCTTTCTTCGTGAAAATTAGATTAGATGTTCCTGAATTAATCTTGCATTGATATTGTTAGCAACTGCTGTATGTTGTATTTTGGGTAGATCATCAAACACATGTATGTTTAGAAGCCAAGCAAAACTTTGTTGAGTCAGTATGGAGATGAATATAGAAGCTCCATATAATTACCACCACTTACCAACTTACCATTGTTGGTTCCAGGCTTTCTTAGCACGGGAGGTCTGTTGCTGGTTGGTGAAGGCTTGGTAGTCGTAGCATCATGTATTGGTAAATTGTTGCTTGTGATATCACTAGTAACCATGTTGTTATTACCATCTGGCGCATGTCCAATCTGCTCTTCTAAAATGGCAGTTGAAATAGTCAGTGTATGATCACCACTACCATTCATATCAGTGCTAGGGTGTGATGGTGCTTTCTTGACTGTTTCTGGATGCTCATTATCAATATTCCTTTCTTTCGCTTGTGTCCCAAGGTGTGGTTTACTTTGGTATCCATGGCAACCTTTAGTTGTCAAGGCAATACTTTTAGGTACTGACAAATTTGATTGACTATTGCCGACTGTCAGTAGACTGGTAGAAGTGTCTTCATCTGATGTCATCATGGCAACTGGTGTTGTGGTAAGAGTCGTTGCATGGGTACCAGATGTTGCTATGGTAAGTGTGGTTGCCATGGTACCAGGTGTTTTTGTGGTAATTGCTGTTTCTGTGGTAACAGGGATAGATTTTGTGATCAATGGTCGGCCCTTGTCCAATGTGGGATTAGGTTGGTTATTTGGCGTTGCTATAGCAGCAGGTGGTTTAACAGCTGAGATATTAAACTGAGGTTTGCCATTGCTGATTCGTGCACCATTGACTAATTGTACAGTAACTGGCACCACTGAGATCTTACCATTCTTGTCACATTTTACCACCATGGAGACTTGTGGACTAGAATCTCTTGTGACTGGCATTGAAGTCTTGCTGACTTGATTGCCAAAATTCATATGACCGTTAGCTTTGGCTTTCATAATTTTCTTGGTTGGGCTAGCGACGGCTGAGGATGAATTTAGCTTTCGAACTTGGGAGCTGTTGGCAGTCACGGGTGCAGTTTGAACGTGAGGAATAATTTCAAAGTCTCTACTCATTCGATCATGTCCGTTTTTCGTTGGTGATTGGTTTGATCTCACGTTTTCTTCAAGCGGAAAGCTTTCTTTGGTCTCATATCTCTTTTTATTTTGAGATGTATTCAGAGTGTTCGCTTCATTAGTTGAGCTTGATCGGCGAATACCATTTTGAATGAAAAATGAAGTTGATGTTGACATTTGAATCGCATTGCGTGAAGAGATAGCTGAGGTTCCTTGAAGTGGCGAGCTTTCGAAAGACATAGATGCCGTTTCTGTTTCAGTTAGAGGATTATTCGGGGTAGTATAACTATTAGCTGATGGAACTGATGTTGAGACTTGATCTAAAAACATACCTTCTTCTTCCAGTGAAGAACTTTGCGAAGTTAAGGATCTTGTATCCGCACTTCGAGGCGTATTGACATCATGTTCATTTCTTGATGGAATTACCATTGAAACATGATCAAACGGTATATCTTCTTCCCGTGACGAGCTTCTTGAAGTCACAGGCGCCATTTCAACTCTTGGTATAATAGAAGGTGTTGAGACATAGATGATCTTCCGAGGCGCATCTGCTGTGTACACATACGGTATTTCTATTTCTTCACCTCTTGGCACTGGAAAACATGACTTCACTTTGCGTTCGTGGCGGCGTTGACTACTACTCGACGCGAATTTCATTCCACAAATGTTACAAGCATAAGGTTTGCTTCCCGTATGCGTCCTGGAAAAATTTGGGAACATTGTTATGGAATAGTACAGTTCAGCTTGTAAACAAACTAACTTGCTTGTGTGCAATAGCTGTCAAGGAAAACTTGTACACCCTAGCAAGTGGAGTAAGGTTGTTGAGATACAAGTTTCTTGACTAATTCACTTGCACCACAAACAAGAGCTCGTTTACAAGTTTCTTAATCAGTTTTTCTCCTTGCAATTCTTCACGAGTTCACTTGCTCTTGGGTACGACAAACAAGTTTTTCTTGACAGTTTTCTTGACAAGTTCAGTTGCTTTTGTGTAGGACAAACAACTTTTCCTTGGCAAGATTCCTGATGACCTCTTTTCTTTGGTAAGTTTCTTGACTCTAGAAACCCGTTGAGAAAAACTTTCTCGTCTATTCAAACCTACTTACCTCATGTGTTCTGTAAGGCTGCCACTTTGCGTAAAAGCTCGTGAACATTCCCGACATTTAAACGGTTTTTCCCCGGAATGGATTCGAAGATGTTTGCGGAGTTGGTCTCGGAAACTGAAGCGTTTCTCGCAGTGGGTACACGGGAAAGGCTTCTCGTGTGTTTGAAGATGCTTGTTTAAGATTGTCTCGCGTGCGAAACATTTTCCACACTCTGGGCAAGGAAATGGTCGCTCGACCGCGTGTACTCTTGCTTGATGTAATGTACAACGCCAATAAAATCCGAAAACCTTTCCACATTCCGGGCATGGGAAATGACCTACACAGATAGAGACATCATTAGTGGTATGTTTCGTTGCGTCCGCTAAGCCCGCGCGGAGCGGTTGTGTTGAAGGCCCCGCGCACGGACAAAGCGCTGCCATAGAAGAAAGCCAGTTGCGTATAGACAGTTGTGGTGCGTCCCACCTTTACGTTTCGACTTAAGTCGTTTTTCACCATTTTCAACATGAACGTCATCCACGTGTTGTCTGAGACTTTGAGCGTAGCTGTAACTCTTGCCACAAGATGGACAAACATAAGCTTTCTCCTTCGAGTGAACTGTCATGTGTTTCTTCATATTAGACGGGTCAGAACATGACTTTCCGCATACCTGCAATACATAGGCAGTATTAGAACTGACTACGAAAACGATTTGGTGTTAAAATCAACTTCCCCATGGTTTTTGTTCGCCATATTTTTGACAAAATAGTCGGCATTTATCTTTAAAGCGTGGACCAATATTTTTTGTTTTCATAGCTACGTAAAAATCGCTACCAGTGAAAATGAGGCACCTCGTCAACAAATTTAACTAGTAGTATTGAATGCTGAGTGAATTGCCTACATTTTAATATCATACAAGACAGACAACAGCGAATCTTAAAATGCCACGCTAGGTAAACACGCCACCAATATTGGTGTGCTAGAGCGGAGATGACTACTCGTTGATATAGACATGATATACGGCAAGACAAAACAAATCTACACTACAGACAATATAGTGTTAGATAGGTATCAGCAGATAATAAACTGTTACAGGCCACAGTAAACTGGCATTTCACATTGCAAATTGGTATTCTCTAGTCTTTCTTGTATAGAAAAGTTCTAGTCTAGGTCTAGACATTCATCAGTAGACTTCTATGCTCAAAAATACTTTACCTCGCATTTGTATATATAATCTTTAGTGTGGATTCGCATATGTTTTTTTAAATTGGAAGAACATGTGAATCGTTTATCGCAGACAGTACATAGGAAAGGCTTTTCTCCACTGTGGCATAAAAGATGAATTTTCAAACCAGATAAAGTCATGTCTTTCTTGTGACATATGTTACAATCATGACCAGTAGAATTCGAACTATTACTTGCTTTGGTATTCATATCTTTATCCTCATTGTTTCCTGGCGCTTCGTCTGCGGCCTTAGGCATGTTTTGACAGCAGTATTAAGAAAACGAAAATGCTCTTCAGAATGCCATGCAACTTTATTGGGAATACCATGAAAATGATGCCAAATTGTCTTTAATAGTCAGTTCATCACCTAGGAATGGTCACCAATGCGTGAAATTATGCAACAGTTCTTGCATAATTACTGGCATTCTGGTGCTGTGACGTTGGTTTACGACTTTCGCTAGAAGATCAATGAATTTTACCATTTCTACGACCAGCCAAAGTCTCTCACTTGTGGGAACAAATTCACACGGCACAATTGCCTAGCATCTTTTCCAGTTTGCCAGTGTATTCGTTTGGCAATATTCGTGAGCTGACTGGCAATTTTTGTGGTGAAATCTGTTGGCATATAAACCTCACAACAGGGAGCCCAGTTTTTGTTGACAGTATCAGTATTCACACCGTCAGTATCAGATAAAAATGGTACCAAAATGAGGCATTTCAAATTTAGAAATTTTCGATTTTACATCTAAAATATAAATGTGTAGAGAATGATAATGTATCAAACGTTATCAAACGATATATTGCGGTTGTTTGTTAAAAAAAGCGTGTTCGCCTTCAGGCGTTATGGGGGTCAAATTACGCGTGATCTATCACATTCAATGACGTTGCAGGATGTCAAGGAATTCCTGATTATGACCATGCACAATTGCAGCACAATTGCACGCACTGTTGCCATTACTACTCTACGTACCCCTGACGTAACACTCACTGACCTCTGGTTCTTCGCATTCCACTTACCAAAAAATTGTTCACTGATCTCATAATTTCTCGCGTTCCAGTGACTCGACTCCACTGATCTTATGACTCTTCGTGACTGAAAAGAAAAGTAAAAATATTTTGCCAACGAAGTTATGGATTATATTGAGCAAGTAGTTTAGAATTTGTGGCTGAAACTCGTGGAGTGCGAATGAGTGAAAAAATTTATTTAAAAGTGGTTCTTCTGGGCAAAGTTAACAGCGGAAAAACTTGTCTTGTTACACGCTATATCACCGATACTTTTAGCCCTGAACAACCTTCGGTAAGATGACATTTAGCACGTTTTTACTGCTTTATCACTTCCTTGTAATGTTCTCAATATTTACAAGGTAATAACTGGTCTAGTT
Organism: Phenganax subtilis; assembly: GCA_025434845.1. NCBI lineage: Eukaryota > Metazoa > Cnidaria > Anthozoa > Malacalcyonacea > Clavulariidae > Phenganax > Phenganax subtilis. Next base: position 6,199 of record JAOBYK010921981.1, on the reverse strand, counting down.
AGAGCTTGAAAGTGATTATTGATGAGCTTCATTTATTGTTTTTGTCCACATGTTCTAAATTTTATTGTGAATGTTACAATTAAACTATAAATAATAATAATACATAATAATACTTTTATTTTAGACAGACCGATTTGCAGCCGCAAAGCTGAATTGCTCGGTTAACAATATCTAAATTATACTATTTACAAATTTTACATACTTAAAATATTTTATTGGGAAATTACTAGAATATATTATGTATTATATAATGATTATTAAGACTTATTATGAGTGTTAAAAATTACCACACTACTTGGTGTAAAACTATTCTTAAAACGTTCGGTAGAAGACCAAATTTGTGTAAAATTATCATTGTTTCTAAGATTATTGGAGCGTTTATCAGGAAGAAGGTAGTGTAATTTATGACTTGGATCAGTCATTTTCTTAAAATAAATAAAAAATGAAAATTAAATAAAAATTGAAATAAATAATAATAAATAAAAAATGAAATAAATAATAATAAATAAAAAATGAAATTGTTCTTTTAAATAGTATTTTAAACACAGCACAACAGGTAGCTTGCATTAGAAGCTAATCATCCTATATTTTACTTTCTTTAATGAAAGACAATTTCACTCCATCCAAAGCCTGATGATATTGATCTGTCTAAACATTTGACAGTTTTTCTTGTTGAAGGAGACTCTTGCATCTTAATTGTTAGCAGGCTATTTTACTAGGTCTCTTGTTAACTCAAAGATGTGCAGTGTACCCAGTGTTGTCCAATTCAAGCAAATTTCACTTGTCCAAATTAGTATTCTTGTGGGATTAATGAAGATTGACAATGGCCAATTCTCTCATATTTTTTGCAGACGATAGGAGCAGCATTTTGCAGGAAAGACATCAGTGTTGAAGGTCAATTACTCTCACTTGCAATATGGGTAAGCTTAATGAAACTTTATACCTTATATGCTAAATATCAGTCCATAGCTATGAAAATGAAATTTTTAGCTCACAAACACATCTTAATTAGTCTAATAGAGCTATTGCCACTGAATTGCCTGATATTTTGGCTAATAACTGGCCACATTTTTCTTAATATTTTTAGGACACAGCTGGTGCAGAGAGATACCAAGCAATGAGTTCCATGTATTATAGAAATGCTAAAGCTGCTGTTATTTGCTTTGGTAAAGCCCAGTTTTGATTATAATATCTTAATACCAAAGTTTTTTCATGTTATTAAAATAGAGATGGCCCAATGATTAAAACTGAATATTCTTTTGAAATATAGACTTGTCAGATGCATCAAGTTTTGAAAAAGCTGATTATTGGATGAATCAAATATTGACAAATGAACCGGTAATAATTGATTTTTTGAGTATTGATTATCTATAAGTGTTTATGTCAATGTGAAGGAGTGTACATAACTAGAATATTTGTGTCTTTTTAAGAGGGATTTCAATGAATATTATGCAAAGTCTGCATGGATTTGCAGGCTGGCTAAGTTTCAAAACATGAACATAAAGATGCAAAGTTTTTGCATACAAACAAGTCAAATATTTGTACAATCCCTTACCTTGGTACAGACACTTTGAATGCATGAAAACAAAGTTTCTCCATAAGAAGATATACTGGATATCAGTATATTTCTTTAAATCATCCAAGTACTATCCCTGACCTTTTTCTTTCTTCCAAACAATCTGCCGTAATTATGACTTTTTATTCATTTTTAGAAATGTAAAGTATATTTGTGTGGCACTAAACTTGATTTGATTGTGAACGAAATTGAACAGCGAGCTATTAAAAAAGACACAGTAGAAAAATATGCTAGAGGTAATCTTAAATAGTCCTTTTCTATTTTTGCTTCAGCCATTGTAGATTTTCTCCAAGAAACCTTTAGCATAACTATGTGCCTGATTGGTCTTTAGCATTCAAGGCTGTACGCTCGAGGAGTGCACTCTGTAATTCCTGATGATATTAATTCTCTCTAATACTAGGCTGTTTCATGTGTTAGAGTGCATTCTATATAGTTTTTAACACAAGCAAAACTTTGAGAGCAAACAAATGTAAAAATTTTAACCAAATTTCAATGAAATTTTTTTAGGACAACATGCAGAAGTGTTTGAAACTTCAAGTAAAACTGGGGTGAATATAGGTAATTACAACACTCTCTCTCTAATTGGCATATCGAAATCATTCAAATCACTTGAACTCGTTTTAAATAAAACCCAAATGTTGAGTTCTCGCACACATTTCAAGTAATTGTGATTGAAAATGCTTCTTTTTACAGAAAAATTATTTGAAAAAATATCTTATACATTTTTGGCTGAGAATGAACTGCTGCCTGGTAAGGAGAGCTAAGTTTAGCAACTTCCTTCGTCTGTTGCTCTTTGATAAAAAGACAGAAAGTCTTATATGCACCAGAGTTCATCAGTATCCCCAATTGTACATCACTAATACCGTTTAGTGGTTGATATGAATTATGAAAGGATTCACTCACAACATGCACAAAACTTGTTTGTTTTAAGACCCTTCCATTTTGTCTCAAACTTTTCAAAATTTGTTTGAAACATTTTAAATCAATTTGTTTGTCTAACAGACTCGTACTCAGCTCGTGAAACATCTTTGAAGGAATTTGAAACATTTCATGACGAGAGAACTTTTATACCTTGTGACTGTAGAACTATTTTTATTGATTTGATAAAGTATTTTCTTCAGATGCAGCTTCAAAAACTGGTGTTCGACTACAATCAACGAAAAGTAATAAATCAACATGTTGCTGACAATTTAAATAGAATATACGTACACCATCAAATTTAAATGAACTGCTTTACATCTTTGTCAATTTTGCCCTGATTTCTGATCTTTAAAACACACCGAGTTTTGATCAAAAAGTAAATTGTACTCCCTTAATAATTATGGCCAATTCTGCCCTGTCTCTTCATTTTTTGAAAGTGTTTTGAAAGTGTTTTGGTAATTTTTCCCTTTTTTTATTCTAAAAAAAGGCCCAATTTCGATCAAAAAGTAAAAGCTATAGCTTTCACTTTTTATCAACATTAGGCCTTTAAATTATTATTTTCAAGAGTGAAAAAACAGGGCAAATTTGGCCCTATGATTTGGCAAGAAAGTAAATGCTGTACGTAGCCTTTCTTTTTGGTCAAATTAGGCCCTTTCTAAAAATTTGGAAAAACAGGCTACAGCCTTTATTTTTATCAAAGTCGGGCTTTTTTAGAGAGTGAAAAAAGAAGACAACATTTTTCCTTGTTTTCGATCAAATAGTGAAGGCTATATCTTTTACTTTTTGGCAATTTTTCACCCTCTTTTTCAAATCTCAAAAAAGCCCCGATTTTTTGCCAAAAGTGAACCATTTGTGGATAAAGACATTCCTATGTCAAGAATAAGATTTCCTTTAATTTCCTTTGTGGTTGTCAGTTAATCACGAATTAGTGGAAGTACTGCCTTTAATAATTACTATATGGCCATATGGCTTAGTCAATGAAATTGTGAAGGCTAATCACGTGCCTGAGTTCAGCCAATCAGAACAAGAGAAACATGGCGTGGCAAATTTTGAGATATACAAGTTTGGGGCATGGTCGTATTTTGTAGAACACGATTTTGAAAACTTTTTTGATGAAACATCGCAACTTTTAAACAAAAATATGATTTAGAAATGAAGGTAAATGTTACAATTTTTTATAGTGAGTTCAAGTTGGTTTATATTCGAAAGAATGCGGTTGTATGAGATATATGTGCGTGCAAAATATGTTTGAAGTCGAGGACATTGAGTTCACAGCCGATAAGTTTTTGTAGTTGCTGAAAAGCCCCCCCCTTGCCCCCCGCATACTTCAACTCATTATGCATATAAAATTTCGAAATTTTGTGTGTCATGAATGAATAGTGTTAATTAAGGAGGTGAAAAGGGGTCACTCACATCCCCAAAATTTTTCATCTCGTCGAGATTGTTACTTTAAGGACTTTAAGTTTGAGTGTGCAGATGCGAAATATTGGCGATGTGAGTCGATAAAAGGTTAGTTATGCACGTAGTTTTGCATAACGTGCGACCGACATTTTACGCTTTCTTTTGAATTATCAGCTGTCAAGCAAGCGCAACATATATCAACCAAAAAGATTCAAGAGAAGCTAAATTTGTTCACGAAGAGATGAAATACAAGTGCTGATTGAAAGGTAAATTGAAACGTTTTTATTTCAAAACATCGGCATGCTTGAGCAAGCCGCTTCGAGTTCGATTGCTGGTAATTGTTCGGGTTTCGGGTCTCAAAATCTCTTTGTCTTAGCTTCGGAATGTTGGGTATTTTTTTCAAAGCATAGCACTATTGTTCATAGAGTTGGGGTTAAAAAAGCTGTGATAATTGGGAAAAGGAAAAGCGTACTATAGTATTTTCGCATCCAATATTTTCATTTTTTCACCTTTTTTTATTGGAAGGCCGAGTGTCTATCTTATTTTTTTTTAAGTTTTGTAAAGCACCTACAAAAAATGGAAATGTAGGAAAATAAAATGGATAAGCACTATAGTTTGTAATTTATACTGAAAACTCAACCTACTAACTACTGTGATTTATTAAATACTTTTAAGGCTGGTTTACACGATCAAAGTTTCTGTGATCAAAGTAGGAGCTTAACACAAGGAAATTCTACGTTCTGAAAAATTTGGAAGAAATATGAGAGTGAAGTAGTTCAGTGTTGAGCACTGTATCAGTTCCCTTAAATATTTTTAGCAAATCTTTGAAAACCTAGGATTTACCTATCCCAAATTTCCACTTTGATCACTGATACTTTGACATTGTAAACCGGGCCTTAATTTGGTTTTCTTTTTCTTTCAGTCTATTCTGCAGATGTTCTTCCCTGAAAAAATAGCGAACTGGCGGATATAATTTCATTGCTATAAACAACTCATAAAAGCAGATTTAGGCGGGAGAAATGGTTCCAATATAAACTTCTTGCAGGTAAACTATTTTAAACTTATATTTTAGAAGATAGCATTATACCTGAACAAAAGGTTTTTGGAAATAGTAGATGTTTTTGTCCTTATAGTAAAGCGATGAACGTCCAATTTTTGCACACTGCTAATCACGGTTGAAGAAGACATTGATAAAAAATATCCTCTTCAATCATTTGGCTCCATTTATTTAGTAACGCTATATGAGAACATTGTGTAGTAATACATACCACATATTGTTCACTTATACAGCGCGTCTGAAAAAGAAATGTCGTCCATTTTCAAATTTGAAGAAGGCGAGCGCCATTTTGGGTGTCTTTGGCCGACCTCGACGTTCCTTAATTGGCCATTATAAGGTCTTTCTAAATTTCGCCAAAAACGTCTATTTTGTCGTTTCAAACGTTGTTCGCTATTTTTCTGCGTTTTAAACACATTATGCACTTTATTTTGTAGAATATCAACGATCGTGGTTCATCTTCAGGGCAAAAGTTATGCGTCTTCGAAATGAAGGAACTGCCGACGTCACAACGCATTGCTACGTCGTATGTATGCAAAATATTCCGTGTGCAAAATGTCGAATTTTTTAGACTTTCATTTATCAAGGGTAAAACTAATTTTATGGTTCAAACAGAAATTACTTAGCCAGGATTTTGATCCTAAATCAAAGTAGATACATTTTCAGAAAGACGAGGTTAATGCTTTAATGCTTAAACAATAACTTTCTGTGGATAATTTAAAAACGCACATGTCAAAATATTTTACTGACATTCTAGGGTCAAAGCTCTATCGTATTAGTCACACATACAGATATATCTATCGCCATGAATCGCTATCTACCGATACAAAGAAGTTGTTTTCTTGCTATTTAAATGTTTAATTCGGAAAGAAAAGGCTTGTAAAGAGCGTTAATTATGATTTTTTTTGTTTTAGGTTAACGAGTGCGGAAAGACCTGTTACAGTTTACTTCAGCTTTTGATTCAGCGTTGATGGCCAAGTGCTGCAGTCGTGAATGGTTGTTCGATAAAGCTGCCGGCAAGGGTTTGAATCCGGACGTGCAAGAGAAACATGATCGTTTTAATTTTAGAGTTAATGACTTCAGAAAGACCCGTTATACTTTCCCGAAACAATTGTTCCAGCGTTGGTGGCCAAATGGTTCAGTCCAAAAACTATTCTGGCCCGCTCGCGTTTAAGCCCCGTACAGACGGACAATTTTTCCTTGACAATTTTCCTTGACGACATCACTTGCTCGTGTGTACAGTGAAC
>JAOBYK010920870.1:13868-25235 GCA_025434845.1 Phenganax subtilis | reverse complement strand
AGATGTAGGGCCAGAATTTTCCATGTAAACAGAGGTAAAAAACAGCCCTCCCTGTAGGGCTCATGTAAACAGCCCCTAAATCACTCATGGTGACTTTCGCAGTCACAGGACGGTTGATCTCCACGAAACAGATTAGAGAAATCCTATTTCGCCTCAAGTGTATTGACACCTTGGTATCGTCAATCTGACGAAAAGAAGCCTAGCAGCGACTTTTTAATCAAACCTTGCATTTATTTTGTGAAACCAGAAGGTAGAATAGCGAAAATGTGTCAGATGATAGTCATGTGCTCAAGAGAGAATATTGGTATATTGAAAAGTTACATTCATGTACAACGCAGAGAAAGCTTACCGCAGATAATGTGCAGTAGCTGGTATTCTGACGTACAGAGCAGTAAGCCTCGTCGAAAACTGCAAACTCAGCTTGATCAGGGAAAGGATCCAGAACGGAAATTGACGCTTGCAAAGTTACTTTGTTTTCAACAATAAGGAATTTCAGTAGAGCAATCGCCTGTATTTAATATATATAGAAATAGAAAATGAACAGTTGACACAGCAAACAACATGGAAAGTAGTACTGACAAAGCTCCATCGTGAATTAAACTCTTCGAAGTATTAAACGTCCATTCAGGTGGTGAATGCTATTATAAGATTCGCTCATTCAACTTAATCAAGATTATTCTACCTGTTGATCTTAGGAATAGTTTACAAATTTTGTTCTTAGTTGGATTATATTTGTGTTTCACTTTATTTCGCTTTACCTTTTTGGATCGACTATCTTTCGTTAACACAAACGGGATAATCTCATTGACGATGTCCAGCAGATGGTGCCCAATTTCCTGGAAAAAGAATAAACGCTTTGGACATCTGTGCCTTATTTCACAGAAGGAAACTAAACTTTCGGGGTACACTGAATTACAACAAAAGATTGTAAAATGATTAATCAATGTATTGCTACCACCATAAAACACAACAAGTGTGAAAGACACTCACTTCTAAATTATAGAAACAAAATGAACGTCGAACAATGCGACTGCAATATATTATGGAAAGATACGTTTCATGGAGATTCAACGCTCAACTTGATAACACCATGCTAGTGTGACGTCATTCCATGTACGTATTGTTACACGTACAAGGCATTGTTCTTTGTTCAAAAGGTAACAAACCTGTGGACAACAAGTCAGCGCGACTTTGCAGACTTGATACAGTAAATCACAACTTGCAGTGAACAAATCGTTGTCCAGTTCAATATTGAGTGCTTCGTCGCGAATGGGACAATCTACCCTTAAGACGTTCCTTGAGTCATGACGCGATATGGTTCTGATCAATGTATACACGATATCTCTAATGACAAACGCCCAGGTTCCACCTAAACCCTTATTTAAATCTTGAAGCAATAGCAGCACAAATAAACGATACATGGCCAGACATGAGCGTATCTTGTGGAACAAATGAGAGTCTTCCAAGTGTTCTGATAACCTCAACAAAATCTTCTGGATATTTTCCTAGAGGGAAAAGCAAATATTTACAAAAGGAAAAGAAACGCAAATATATAACATGAACAAATACGTAGTTGAACTACAAAACTAGGAGCGTAACAATTAAACAAACAAAAACAATAAAGTCCTTCACCAAAAGAAAGAGTTTGCTCGAAACGCGGAAATTTTCTTTCGCTTTTTTCAGGGATATATCAACTTCAAGCTTGTGATCAAAAGCCATCTTTACTTGTTAAGAAGCGCAATCAAATAAACGTCCACAAAAAAAAGATGTCCGTACTTTCCTCTTGCACAAGATTGAAACAAGTGTCTTGGATCCATCGTGACATTTGGTAAGGTAATCCAGAGCAGCTTTAATCGCATGGGAAGTGAAGTGTGGCTGCTCCGTAGGAGGATCGTATTCTCTGCAAACAGAGAAGAGTAAAATAAACAAAGACATGGAAAGAAAGATATTCGAGAAAAACTGCATGACGACTACATTTATAGACGAATTGCGCAGCCATATTATCCAAAAATATTCAAAGGGATCAAAACACAAATTCAAACTAAACAACTAGTGTTCCGCTTGTGTCTAGCGACCTAAAATACTAACTATCTGCGAATTTTTTGAATACTTTACTCAAATTATATTTTAGGAATAAAAGTAGACTTCGTTCGACTTATACGTTCACTGAAGGCATGCAGGTTTATGTCCATTAAGCCGAGTAGCCTGGCAAAGCAATAAACTTAGCCAATCTAGCAAATGACTCCTTTTCACACTACCCGCAATCGGTTTTGAAGTAGCAACTACTAATTAAACGCGCTAGCTGCATGGCATGCAACATTTTACATCAAGGATTAGTGTCAGGCATGGTGCCAGGGTAGGTGAGTGAGCTCAATCGTCAAAGCGACTTTAATTGCCTCCCCTAAGACCTGTCTTCTGTGCAATTCAGACACTTATGGCCATTGACTAGCTTCCTGTCAATCAACGTGTTTACAAAAATTACTACATACCGTATGAATTGAGAAACATCTGACATCTCACTGGGCGAGTCGTGCATCTTTAACAACAGCTCGACAATAAGCTCGTCAAATCTCTTCACCATCAATTTGTCCGTGATCTGAAGAAAAAAAAATTCCAAAATGTATTAACTAATCAAGAATTCCAATTCTTCACTGCCATCTGACTCTATGAACTCAGCTTTGCATTACCCTTTCTGCAATTTCATGTTGAAAGTACCTAAAATGACATTATTGTAGCTACATCCATATTTCACAAACATCAATAACAACAGTATCTATAATATAATGTAAAGAAAACTAACATCTTTTTGAAGGATCTTCTCAACAAAGGAATAACAGTCGTACGCTCTTCGTTTATCCAACTCGAGATTCTGCCGCTGGGACTCAGTCTTTTGTCGACTTTGCTCGGCAAAGGATGGAACAATGATTGACATAATCTTGCAGAAATCTTCCACCAAAAATTCTGTCCAGTCCCCATCATTGCCAATTTCTCTCCCAATAGTCTTTAGAGAATCATTCTCATCAAAGCGCCAGATTAAATGTGGCATAATGGAAGCATGATGACATCTGAAAATATTACGTACGTGAAAACAGCATTTGGAATCTAGCACTGGTCTGGCGAGTGTAAAATACATAGCAACGTTTGAAATTATAAAATCAAAACGAATAACAATGAAACTCCGTCATTTTGTTTTCGCCTTTTTCGTTTTCGAAATCTTGAAATGATCAACAACTCTTCTTTTCCCTCAACTCCCCTCGCCTTCCCCCTTTAAACACATATTTCCAACTATGTTCTTACACAATGTTCAACATTTGAATTTATACCGCTCTGAAAAGACAAAAATTCTTCAAAAAATTATCGTTGTTTTCCACAATGTTTCACGAAGAAACATCACGGCTAAATCCCAGCTCTTAACGTCTATGGCGTTTCTTGTGGCAAAATCGATATTTGACACCTCCCTTACCTCAAGAAATCTTTAAGAGATTTCAATTCTACAGCTTGCACAGGAAAGTCATCCAACTTGAAGCCATGATTTAACCAAGTGGCAATAATCCGTCCAATGTGAGTCTTGACATAATCGTGTAATGATGTGTATCCTAGAGTTGCGCTGATTTGACGGATAACCTTGCAAGAGAGTCATTTACAACTGGATTAATAACTTACTGTTATCGATACTCTATATTATTCTCTGCCCAATCTCCCTCCTCCTTTTATGTAGCGGTAAGCTCCGACAACTGGATTTTTGAAAAATTCCGTGACAATTTATGGCAGAAGACAGGTATACAAGGCTGCTAAAAACTTGAAAAAGTTAAAGCTGCACGCCAAAAAGTGGGAATGTTAAAAGGGACTTAAAGGACAGTATAATGAATTGAATTGAAATGCATGAATTGAATTATCTTTAAGCAGAGATGTACATGTACTATTCAGCCAGGTGCTGGTTTCAAACGAGCTCTGTCTTAACAACAGTTTACAAACCATTTGACAAATTGCAGTTATAGAATAGAGTCATAGAATATTATTTATCCGTTGACAGTCAACGCACTTTCAAATATGTTTTAAGATTTCTCTAGAAAGTTATAAAATTCTGTTTAGTCCAACTCTTAGGTAGAGTATTCCAAGTTTTTACTCTTCAAAATTGGCATGTTTTTTTATGCTACGCATGAGGTTGGTGTAGTGTGATGACATTGAAATATGTATATAAGCTCGGATAAACTTAGCGAGGATGGTGCAACACAAACCTTGGCGACAATGTCTTGATCCAAATTCTGCTCGTTCGTCGCTTGAAATATCAAAAAAACAACCTTCGGTTCACACCAGCAGCTTACAGTCGCAATTGTTTTGAAAGCAGTGAGAAGGCTGGACGCTCGGTTCACTCCTTCATCTTCGCTTTCACTCTCGCTTAGTTCTCCCTTGAAGAAAATTGTTGATTTGAGATATCTCAAGTTGATGAACAAGATATTAGTTTTAAATATTAGAGTTGTGGGATAGACAATGACATTGTAAAGGCTAAAAATTCCTTGGAAGAAAGACCAGTAATTTGAATTTACAATCACAAAACAATTTAGAAAATATATCTGCACACTTTGGTAAAGAAAGGTCCTCTAAATTGTTTTGAGGAACAAATGCAATCAAGCATTTAAAAAACGTCATAGCGCATATAGTGTATGTGTTTGGAGGATGCATCAAATTGTTTTCAAAAAATAGGATTATATCGTATATAAATCTAAATTACTGCACACGTTTTAAATTCGCAGTACAAAGGTGATACCTCCACCAACGTGTACAAACCGGCACAAACTCTGTTTAAACTCGAAACTTACCTCGACAACAAGAGATTTTGCTAGGCAGCCAGCAACGATGTCAAATAACTCATCTTGCATGACGGGATCCCCAGGAACGCTCAGTCTCTTAGACTTAAACTTGAGAAACAGGACTGCAATTGCTTCCGCAGCAAACATTCTGACTGCATGGTTCGGGTCATACAACAGTTCAGGAAACAAATCAGATAAATGAAGTGAAGAACCTGAAGTGATAATAAAACTTTAATTTGAATGATGAATTTTCTCATGTGCAAGTTACAGATACGGATCAGCAACTTCGTATCCAATCACGAAGAGTAGTAACAGTCTCCTTCGCAAAAATTAACAACGAACCTGTCTATTTCAAATAGCTACTTTTAGCATGTTTAGCAACAGTGAAATAGATACACACTACAGCTTGTTCGCAAAGGTATAAAATATCAAGAACATGACACGAACTGACCGTTATTATTGTCTTTTATTTCGATGAACGCCCAGATTTTGTTGCGATCAATCTGAAAATGCAACCATGCAGGATTTAATCCTTTTTTTTATTATAGGCTCATGTTGCTCACAGGGATAACGTGCGCAGTATAATGCATGATCTTCATGCATAGTTATCATAAAGATATTGGAAGAATCTCAAACATGAAAGAAATAGTGTATTTACATGCCTGTCAAGCACTTTCGTGCACGCAATTAGTGTGACCGGTGGTTACTACGCTTTGTGTATCACCAACATCACCCCTCACCTGAATAATCTTATCCATGCACTTGGCAATTTGAAGGCGTACAGATGAACAGTAATTGGTATTTCTGAGCTTCCTGGATAAGATTAAAATTCTAAGAATTATTGCAGCGAGAAGTTGAACAATTAGCGACGTACCAAAACGCCTGGATAAGATGCAACGAAAGACCTCGAGCATCTTTCATCTCTTCGTCATCTTCAGTTCCTTCAAATTGGGTGACAAGGAGAGTCAACAGTCGTAGACCTTCTGCGCAACGCGCCTGGTCCTTTCGGTATTCTGATATAAACCTCCTAAAACAGAACATTACAACTCAAACGATGCCGCAATAATATTACGCAACGTGATGAATGAACTGCACCCGAGAATTTGAAGGATAACTGAAACATGTTCGCCTTGAATACGACCAGAACACAAAATGAAAGCAGCAGCAAAAAACTGAAAAAGCAAAGTGAACAAATATGAAAACATTATTTACGCATCAGGTAAAATACTGACTAAAATTCCAAAATACGAAACAACTTAGGAAGATATTCATAAAAGATATTCAATAACTAGAGACCTCAAGGAGACTGGAAAGTTTCAGATATCTTAACAATATTTTATCCGCCAGGCACACTGTGTTACATCCTGGCTATTGAGTATTACTCATGCTAGATAGCTGCGAGTGAGTCTATGTCTGTCATATACTTATACACCTCCAACTACCCGGACACCCTACTTCAGTATGCATATTATACCAACGCTCTTTTGAGTGGCGTCGTCAGGAACGGGACTGGAGGGGACACGTCCCCCCCCCCCAGTTCACCTAAATATCACTTTTGAGATTCTCCAAAATTAGTTGGGAAAAAAAGGGTATACTAAAAATGAACAGCCTTTAAAACATCCATATCCTCTGAGGAAAATAACCCCGGAATAACAACTCTTGAAATCAATGTAAATAACCGATTTAACATAAAGTCTTGCTAAAAATCTTTAACAAAACTTGCTACTTTTTGACGTTTATCAGTTATACTCATGACAACATAACTTTGTCCCGTCCGGCCATCCCCCCACAATTCCAGGTCTGGCAACGCCACTGGACAAGGTTAATGCCTTAATGCTTAAACAATCTCATTCTGTGAACAATTTAAGAACACACATGTCAAAATATTTTACTGACATTCTAGGCTCAAAGCTCCATTGTATTAATCATAGATACACATATGTAACTTAGAATAAAGCGATCAAGTAGTGGATAAAGTTTATAAATTTAAACTGTTATATTATCAGAGAGACAAGGTTAACGCCTTAATGCTTAAACAATCACATTCTGCGGACAATTTAAAAACACACATGTCAAAGTATTTCACTGACATTCCAGGCTCAAGGCTCTATTGTACTAATCACAGATATAGATATTTTGCGTGAAATAAAGCGATTAAGTCGTGGATAAATTTTAAGACTTCAAACTGTTATATCATCAGAAAGACAAGGCGTCGCCAGGGAGATGACTGGAGGGGACACGTCCCCCCGGTTCACTTAAATATCACTTTTGAGATTCTCCAAAATTAGTTTGGGAAAAAAGGAGGGCAGTACGCTAAAAGTGAACAGGCTTTAGAACATCCATGTTCACTGAGGAAAATAACCCGGAATAACAACGCTTGTAATCAATGCTAGTAATGGATTTAACATGAACTACTGCCGATCGTCTTTAATTAAACTTGTTAGTTTTTGATGTTTATCAGTTATACTCATGACGTCATCAGTTTGTCCCGTCTTTCTGTCTCCCCAACATTTCTAGGTCTGGCGGCGCCACTGCCATTGATTTGTAAATGTAAACTTTCCCGGCTATGATTATTTCTTCTTTATATTTTATTTCAACGCAAGTCTATAGCTAGACTACAATACATCCGCAAAAATTCATAACCGACTATTTTAAATTTTCTTGGCTTCAGTCACTCATTTTCACTTCATTGAGTTAGCCCAAGATGTGCAGCCTATATGTGATTTGGAACAATTCATGGAAGTCCACATCGCTGCGCGATTGTCTAGAATGTATTACTAATAAACTTCAGTTGCGACTTTTGGCTTTTTTTGCCCGTAATTGCGGACTTGTAGGGTTCCGTTTGATGTATCATTCTCACATAGTATTACGGACGGCAAGAAACGGCAAGAATTTGCTACTTTGATTTGGAAAATGTATAGCTGTAAGAATAAAGTTTTCATGTGTTATTTGTCTCACTCCTATGATTTCCGCCATTTGTACGGCAAAATATGATGGAAAATATTTAATATTTTTGTTCGAACACGTGTTTGATCGCAATTTCAATAAAACGGGGGTGCGTACTCATGGAGTTGTTGAACATTTTAACAGAAATATGCACGAGAAATACTTGCATACACCCCCCGGAGTTCACACTATGACTGACTGAATGACTGACTCATATGAATTTTCGCCACTCATCACAATACTGCGAAGTTTCGAAGAAACTTTGCAGTGAAAACGAAAAGCTGCTTTACCACTGGATGCGTGCACTTACCAACTTGGAATGAAGAGGTTTCAGGATAACAAAGTCCTACACCCAGAAAACGAAAAAGTGTTATTTCAATCAAGTGTAAGCATGAAATGTTTCGTAGAAGTACCGTACTTGAGTTCTCAAGATCGTCTATCATGAAAAAGTCCAGTTGTAGTGCAGTAATGCACATATAGTATTGCATAGTATTCCTTCTACGGTACCTGAGAATTGAAATATTCAAATAGACGACTCTGAAGTTTATTTTGTCTTTCATTTCTCTCATCACTGTCAAAACAGATACACCATGAGCTCACCATTTTCACGAAACAAATTCTTGATTTATCGTTCTCTGGTACATTTTCTAAAACACAAACACAAAATTATTAGCCCACATCTAAATATTTTGAAATATAGGCGATGGAAATTGAGGTCTACATTATTCTAAGAACTTCAATCTACAAACAAGCGTGTATACATGCAGGGAGTTCACTGGCGTCGCATTATGGTACGATATCACCATTCACTCACACATTATATTCTAACTTTGGGTAAAAAATTCCACAAACAAAAAATGATAAAAAACATCTGCAATGTATTCTGAAATTTGAACTAAGGAAAATTCCAAAGCAAAACTTTTTGTGAATTTCACCCAACATGTTGGCGTAACGAGCTACCTGCTGAGTGGACATTATGATCCGGGACAATCTCGTTTGTTTCAAAATCATCCATAGCTACATCGTTTTCAACAACAGTCCCGTCAAATTCATCAATAACCACGCGCGTCTTGTCGAGTTCCCCTGCCTGCCGAGAAAAGTTGCGCTATAGAGTTCAGACACAGAATTAGAATCCAAAATCTGCTTTCACACTCAAGCGAAGTGTATTGTGCAGTGAAATGTGGCGGATTCCATGGTCGGCGTCGACAACGTAGCGAAACAGACAACTTTGACAAAAAGGTGAACGCTACGATCAATTTGGGAAAAGTTATTTCACACTATTTTTTAATTTTATGCCTTAATTTACGCGTCATAACACTATTACGCTTTACAACAATCTCGTCATAAAGAAGCCATAATCGGATAATTTTATTGTAGTGAAAAAGTGAAAGTCAAAGAATACTTTTCTCAAACCTTAGATTTACATAAAAATGGTAGTAACGAAAACGTTTTTATGTAGTATGTCGTTCATATCTCTGAGGATGATGTACATAATTACCTCTTTAGTGATAAATTTCATCATAGATTCAATAAGCTCCACTGGTGTGAGAGATTTTACAACTTTCATCTGTGCTTTTAAAAACATCAAATCACCTTCTGTTTTCTAAATAACATAAACATCTTCAATCACAATTATATATTAAGGTTTATCTTTCTAGCGTATAGTACATATGGAAAGGAATGCAGTATGGCACCAGGCGAGCTAGTATACGGTGCTCACAGTTTGAATGGATTCACAAAGTAGCAAGTCACTCAATATTGATGTAAATGTCTGCCCAAGTACAGTTTTTCCAGATTCTTTTTTCTGACGTAGCGATTCAGTCATTCCGCTTGCAACAGCTTGGAAAACGCGCTGAAAACAAGAGACATTGCACAATCATAGTAATTTCATAGTAAGTAAAAAATTCGAATTTGGTTCCATGCCAGTGGACACTAAACATTAGTTTCCAAAAAAAACCCAGTAAGACACGAAAAAAACAATTGATCCATCTAGAATAAAGCTTAAGTTACTTTGCCATCGAAACCTGCACAACTGCAGAACTAATAATGATCAAAATAGATTATTTAAAAAACAAAAGGCACTTTTTCACAATATTACCTCTGTGATAAGATAAAGTGGAGAATCTTTGAGATCACTGAAGCTAAAAGCATTGAAAAAAAACAGCAGCCCCAAAACTTTCGTAGATAAACTACATAATCTCGCGAGCGTCTCGGTTCTTTTTTCTGGAGCCTGGGTCAAGCCTGGTGGCGACGATATTATACTGCACTAAAAAACAGTTTGACCGCACTTGTGAGATTCGGTCAAAAGATGAACGTTGGTTTAATGTTAACACTCAATTGAAAGATGGGTTGGATCATTAGCCATTTGAACTCTTCGTTCTTATAATGAAGCAATCATTCCAAAATTTAAAAAAAAAACAGCTTGAATTCAAAATGTCAAATCCAAATTGGCGTTGTATCCCAATTTGAATGTGAGTTGTTGGGGCACCCTTGAAATACCAAAACAAACTCCTGAGCAAAACTCCAGGCTAATTGAGAGCAATCACTTGATCATAATCAATGAAGCAGTCATCGACATAAAACAACTTACGTCGACCTCAAAAGTTTCCAACAATTTCTGAGAAATCGCCACCATTCTTTGCACCAAATAGGTCAGCAATTCTTCCACAGTATTGCTGTCCGTGGAAACACTGTCGAGAAAAAAGGGTGAGAAAAATTTAGAACATAGCTGATTGCAGACAGCTTTCCTACAGACATTACTAAAAGTTTTGCTATTGACATTAAAAATTATAACTTAGTCTAAACACGTAAAAGAAAATATGTCAAAAGACCCATGGGTAGAAACTTAAATCCAACAGAATAAGATAACGATGAAGCCTAGTGTACGTGCGTTTTTGTGAATAAAGGTAACAAACTAGAATTCCCCAAGTAAAATACAATAAAAGAACTTTAAAATTACTTTTTCTGCTTATTAACCTCAACAGGATCCACAAAACTAGTATCAGCTCTCTAAAAAAGAATTAAAAAGTTGAAATATTTCCTTCGGTGGTTCACCAAACAAGTTCAATGAACTTACCTTGTCGAAAGATGAAAGCATGTATATCTTTTCTATTTCTTCCAACTCTTCATCAAATTGCTCAACCGTTCTCCTACGGTGTGACAGTCAATTTAGTACGAGAGAAGCCATAAAGGTTTCTTGTCTTAAGTATATGTTATGCTATTTTACTCACTGCTCAGAAACCGAATGGTGAACCAGAGCGTCTGCAGTACAACACACTCGTTGGGTCAAGATAACCAGAACGCGGGAGAGTAAGTTCATCGGTAATCTAATGAAAGGCGATTGGAGAATAGACTAAGTAAAGTTATTGCGTCAAATGAAGATTAACAAAGATAATTTTAAACTAAAACAAAAAAAGAAATGCAGTAATATACAGTGTGTCTCAAAAAAAAGGAACATAGATTTATACATTTCAAATTAGTTTAATTCAAATTCGGATAAGCTGCATCTCCCATGAGTGAGAAATAAAAAAAACAACTTTGGGCAATTAAAACGCAGTTTTGAAGTTTCCAGATAAGAAACTTTGATATTTTTTTACGTTCTCTACTATGC
>JAOBYK010920870.1:0-13768 GCA_025434845.1 Phenganax subtilis | reverse complement strand
AACTTTGGGCAATTAAAACGCAGTTTTGAAGTTTCCAGATAAGAAACTTTGATATTTTTTTACGTTCTCTACTATGCGATTTATAGCTGTTTGAAATGCACCAAACCAATATGAAATTCATGCATAAACAACAGGTTTTGAGACACCTTGTACATGCAAATAAAATGGAACGGCTTTCTTTAGTGTACCGATCCAATGTATGATTAGTGATAGGGCAATACTATATAGTGGCCCAATCGGAATCTCCGTAAATAAAGAATTTGCATACACATTCCACTGGCCCGTAAAATAGAATACGGCCATACGCCCCACTAAAATACATATCAGTACGACCGTCGTATTTAACTAGGCTATGTTGTGGTTGTATTTTATCAGAATCCTATCCAGTGACCTGTACATAAATTGGAACGATAACTCCATTTGTAAAACCCTTGAAACCCTGTGATTGGGTGAAGCCAATTTAAAGGTCGAAGGCGGGAGCCGCGAAATAAATGTTCGGTTACAAAAGGACTAAGGCGAGTCACGAGGAATGGAAATTTAGTGAAAAGGCATGAAAAAGACAATCTTTAAGCGCATGATTCATTATTAGGAACTCAAACTTGGCTTTCAGGATAGTTACAAGTGTTCTATTTCATCTATACCAGCACGAAAACTGCTCGGGTGTCAGCTGTATTTTAAAGCTATCGCATGGCTGCCAAGTTATCGTTCCAGTTGTTTTGACTTCACTCGTTCTATCATACAACTCTTTTACAATACCTTGCAAACATCTTGAAGTAATAAACGAACACCTGATATCCTTGTTGTTCAATTTTATTGACAGAAGGCAGCAGCCAATCAAAGACTTGATGACGTAATAGATAGTGTGAAGGTTCAGCATTAAGCACGAGATTAGTGTGGTGAAATTGTTCAGGTAGGGGTGATGTTCTCAGATGCTGCCATAAAAATAGCAACGAAGATCTAGGAATGAAGAAAAGGAGAAAAGGGATGAAAATATATGCACGCAATAAGTTCGTTTCTTTAAAGTGTTTCCGAATATCTTTGTCTTTCCGATTGAGAGCCAAATGTTCAACTTTTTGAACTTTCCGTTCGGCAAGATCACTTCTAACAAATCAGACCGTACTTCAGTCCTCTCTGCAAAAGGCTGAGGAAAGAGAGACTGGCGTACGTTTTTGGGAGTTAAAAATGCGTTGTTGATCTACTCTTATAACTTCGCCAAACACAATGCACTCGCCCCAGAAGCAAAACAGTATCTGCGCGATATGAGTAAGTGCTTACTCTGAACTTGCAGCATCAGTCAGTAATTTCCAGGGCTCTGTACCAGGATCAACAAGATTTACCTTTAGAAATAAACAGCACTTCATTTAGTCAATACAATAGGGAAACAAAACATAGGTTTTCTGAGGTGTGCATGTATCCACTGTATCAACAGTTTAGAGGTTCAGGGATAGTGGAAAGCTTGTTGTTTCAAACTGGTGAGTTGAGGTAAGCGAGTTTTGTCGAAGAGACAGAGTTCTGTTGTTTAATTAACAAATAAAAAAATTCGCTAAACATCGTATTTAAAAAAAAAACAGACTACGTCGGCGGCACTCTCTCAACTCTTGTTCTAATTGATCATTAAAGCAGCAAAATAGACAAAAAAAATTATGCATCGGGTGATCAGACATGAAGTTCGTGAAATCACAAGACAGCTGTTCTTTGGAATTCAGTTCAGCGAAAACACAGCAACTGATTTAGCATCATGCAACTAATACAGGTCCTTAAACATGCATTTCATATCATCAACAACGTTGACTTCTTTTTATGCACAACTAATACGCTACATTTTACCCCAATGGACATCGTAGCATCGCAAAGTCCCTCTTTTTGTTTGTTGTTTATTACCCAACCTTATACAGCACCTTACTTCACCTTAAAACACAACAGTGTAGTATTTACTCATGCATGCGCAGTAGATACAAAAAGAAGTGAACATCAGGAAGTCGATCTGATTCTATAAAAATAAAGGAATGCCGTTGCAAAACCTTAATAACACTCTGCAGAAGTTGAAAGCTTGCATCTTGTAAACCATGAGAGCTACAAGTTCTTAAAGCAGCAAGCCAGATTTTTCTCCAACTCCTCTTGCAAGCGATTTCCTCCACACTACCCTCTGGTAACTGCGCAAGACTCCCCGCGAGATGTTTTAGACATAAAAGAACATTTGAAATGATTTCCAGTCTAAGACAAAAATATTCCAGTGAAAGTGATTAGTCTGCATTTAGATTACTTTTACTCTATCTAAAACACAAACTTACAGCTACCAATCGTACAGCTACCAATTACAAGATATGGGTAAAAGTAATATTAATAACTCGTAAGTAATAATTAACGTTTAGGAACAGACATATCTGTTTACAATTTAGGGTTCGCAGTCATTAGTGCAAGCTGTTGCGATTACCCTAGCTGTCAATCGTGTGTATCGATGATTTGTAGTAATGTTGTTTGTACATGGCAAAGCTAACAAAATAGAATAAAATAAACGTCACAAAGGAATTAACAACCTTTGACAATGTTTAGCGTACCTCTTGCTTTCAACTTGCAACTGATGCAGTGACGTAAGCAGAGGAGTATATTGTTCGCCAGGAAGAGCACTTGGATACTTTGATAAAAGTCTTGATGTTACTTGCAACCTGATTAAATATTAAAATGTTTTCTAGGCAAACGCTGCATGTGCAGTATACTCTTTATCAACCCGGGTTTTAATAATCTCGATGGGCAACTATAAAACATCTTTTTTATGAGAAACAGTTTTCTTTCTTGATCAAGAACAAAAGTTGGGAGAATATATGGAAACAATCGGTGACTATATGAACCTACGTGGCGTTGATGATGATATGAAAAAATGCAAGCGACCAGAAATAAAGTGTCTTGATTCGTTTAAAAGTAGATATTATAAAATACAAACCACATCCTGCTGCCATATGCCGTAGTGAAATACAGACAGTTTGGAAGAAACGGGAGATCGAGTAAAGGCCCGTCTACACGGGCGATTCCAGTTGCGATTTTTCTCCTTTTAGCGTATGTGATCGAGATTCACTGGCGAGTGCATTTGCAACATTGTTTGACCAAGTGTACTCGCCATGCAGTTATCCTCTCTATCCCATCGTTCAACAGGAGAAAAATCGCATCAAAAATCGCCTGTGTAAATGGGCCTTATGAACAGAAGAAACAGAGCTTTTCCAACCATTTTGACATGAAGTACTAGCTTCTGTCTACTTACCATCCCAGTAAGGCCGGCGTTTCCTGACTGGTACTCAAAGTTTCTCTCAAAACATTCCACCCCACGTCAAGTTTTCGCCGTTTCGACAAACTGGGGCCTGAGAACCAAACGAAAAGCCAATAAATATATCTATTTAATTTAACCGCAACAAAATCAAGCAACAAAACAGCAAGTTTATTGATATAACAAAGATTAAGCCAGTTTTATTGCTAATCGTTGCATCCTACTAAAAGACACGTAAAATTTGGTATAAAACGATAGTTGTATGTTCGTGATCCCAGCTGCACCTGCACGCTTTTAATTCGCCAGAAAACTCATCATGCCGGGGTGACGTGTTTAATGGACAAAATACAAAATACACATGCAGCCAGTTATTCACGTTAAGAAGTATAAATTGTGTAGATTCGCTTTATGCATGTTTTTTCCTCAGAGAAAGGGAAATCAAAGGGTAAGCTTATCTCCGAAATATGCCCGCCAGCTGGTGTTTATATATGGCAAATTTTTCGACCCATTTTACCAGGATGGTTGGTGGGGCCATGAAAATACTTAGTGAATATATATTTGTGCTACCAGAGAAACAACATATCCCAGGATTATAGAAACAGCTGGCCCTTAATTACCATCGAGTTTACTTGGGTCAAAACTTGAGGACATTTGTGAGGGATCCGAATGGAACCAGTAAAGCTAAAAGAAAAAGTATATTTTATTCCGAGAGCCATAACGCACAGAATGCTGAAAACGAAAGGAAATTTTGTCGGGAGCCCGTTGTACAGAACACGTATACGGCCTAGAAGCTTACAGTAACGGTGGATAAACCAGAATTTAAAAACACATTTCTCATATCGTTGTAAATCTTTCAAATCCAATCTTATCTGCTAAACCAACAGCTCGATACATAATGAGTTTATTCAGCTAAAACCTTTCAGTTTGGCATGTACGAGGAGCATATAAATGTAATTTCTAATTTTGAGCTTATCCACTATATAGGCTAAAAGAGCTTCGTACAATCGGCCACAGGACTACTAGACTTCATGGCTACACTGTATTCCCTTCTTAAATTGACGGCCAGTTATACACCGGTATTTACCTGGTGACAAACGTCTGCAGCAAGTTCTATCAAACTATCTTTCAAACTTGATTCAAGCTTCATGCTATAAAACACACACCACAAACATCAATTTAGGTCCTAAATTTTATCCATGTTGAAAATTGTCTCAAGAAATTAACCTTTGTCCTCGGACCCGCGCGTTACTTTGTTGAATTTCAGCAGATATTGACTCGAACAATTTCTGCAGACATTTCTAAAATCGTAAAGTTTACAATTTCAGTGATAACTTCCAACTCCGGAGAAGTTATCGACTTGGTTTCCATGACAAGGGAATGTGTACCTTCCAGCATGCAGTATTAGTACTCCAGGCTCCATCTTTCTCCAAGTGCACACCACCTGGGTGATGAATACTCATTTGTAGTCTCATAAACATAACCAAGCAGTCCTAAGTGAAAATTAATAGTTCTTGCGCTAAATTCCTTCTCCATCATTGAAAACTTTAAAGAAAGAGTCGTTAGCATTCTCTAATCTACGCATTCTTACAATGAGCCACAAAAAAAACGTGAAACACCCTCAGAATGTTGTTATTTATGTCATCCAAAGAAACATCAGGCAAGGAGAAAAAATGGTAGTAGTCAATGGGCCTCTATTTTACTAGAACACTACAGCAACATGACACACCTTGACGGCAATGGGTTGAGCCTTGTTCCATATTTGCAAGAGGGCCGGCAAAATATTTTCACCGAGTTGACAAAGCTGTCCACGACAATCGATAGCGACAGAATTACAGAATAGATTCAATGAACTCAGAAGATGTTCCAAAACCTGACCGTTTGTCTCCTTCCTAAAGTGTTTAAACAGACACTGACATTCTTAGCATACACGCGAAACACTATTAATCATGGATGATTTTAATGAAGAGATTATCATGATAATCTATCATCTATACTTTACTACAATACCGAATATCAAACCGCAAACCTATGTCATAGTATAGTACGTACTTGATATCTAAGAGAATGTTTGTAAAAAATTCAAATAGATTGTTGGCTTTTAAATCAACTTGAGTGACAGCCGCTGTGATGGTATGGAAAAATGTCTTCGCAGCCAAAGAGCGTTCACTAGTGTGGGAGGTTAGAATTCCACATATAATGCTGATGAGCTCTGAAAAATAGAATGAGAGCTTTCTTAAAAGTAAAAAACCAGAGAGCACCACAGGCAATAGTGTACCTGACCAGATCTGTGAAGTGAACTCACAGCAGTACGTCTTGGAAACCAGAACGTACTTAAACAGAATGTTGAGGTAATCTGCAATATATATCCTTTCGCAACTTCCAAGAATTAATATCACGTGACGGATAAGGTCTTTGCCATTTAGTCGACATCTTTCACCTCGAAAAATGGAATGAGCAATGGATGATCATTGGTGTTCATTAGTCCAAGAATAGTGCATAAACTGTCACATTAAAGATATCATCGAGATTAAAAAGAAGAAGACCTACGTTCATCTGCAGTTCTGATGACAAGCTTCAGCAATGACATCGCCTCCTACATGATTAAACAAATTAAAAGCGTACTGCATGTTAAGCTGAAGTAATAGGAGCAGCAAATATTTCGTGAAGCATCTTTGCATTGCAAGTTGCAGGCAAATACTGCACGCACTACCACACATCATGTAATTTGTCGCGCAACAAAATTCTTTTTAGCAAGTTGCGAAAACAAACCTCGATCTAAGAATTTCGCAGAACTCTGCGTTCATAAACTTTTTTTATTGGTTAATTTCTGTAATGCCTATGAAAAATATGGAAGCTGCTGCTCTACAGAAACTGATTTGAACACATGCCACTGCATGCTTAGGCCCCGATTACACTATACCGTATTCATCCGGAGCGTAGCGATTTTGATACCGGATTGGGGGTGCTGTTCACACAACGCTGCGGCAATCCGATACGCTCCGCGGAGCGAAGATTCCGAATGGAAAATATACATACTGATAATATTACACAAATTCAACACAACACTACCGTTTTTCCAGACGTTTATTTATTTTTCTCGGCACAATATATCTTCCTAGCATACATAGTAATACGATGCAAAACCTCTGGAACTAGAGTAGTAGAAAGATGTTTAATGCAATGAAATTTCCAAATAATGTTTTTGGCGTGTTTCGTTTAATGCAATTTCAGCCACTCAATGTTTGTTTTAAGATTTTTTTATGAATGTTGCGAAAAGTAGAAGGGACGGTTCAACCATACACAACATGTTTCGACAGCTTGCTTTCAACAAGGAATTTAATTGCTCAAGACAAATTCCAAGATAGGTGATAAGATGCATGCACAAACATTCACCTGCAACATACCGCGCAAATAATCGCCCCACAAAGCGAATAAAAACAATCTCTTCAATGGACAATTTGCGTTATAGACTACAGTTTCATTTAGTTAAATCCAACACCACAGCTGAAAAGAGCATCTTAACTTTATTAAAATTACAAAGTGTGGTTCCATAGTATTGTAAATTATAGTCCTGCGAAGTTGCGAAAGTTGGTAGCGATTTCCGCACATATACAAAAATATATATACAAAATTGGCAAACTTTGCCGGGCTATATTTTTCACATATTTTAACATTTCGCAAACAAACTTTGCACTTTTACTTAATTTAAGATGCTCTTTCTTACTGTGGTAATAGATTCTTTGCTTTTTGTCCAATTCAAAACTTAGTCTATAATGCAAACTGTCCATTGGTCTCCCCGATAGACTGTGCGTTTTTGCAATGCACAAGGAAGCCAATGCAACGGTATGTATCTTCAATATTAATTCAACTCGTCTGCCGGGATTAATTTGTCTTAGGTATTGTTTGGTGCAACGATTATATGATAAAGTCACACATACAGTAGTGAATGATAGGAAATATGGCCTGGAAGGTTGAGAAATTTCAAAGGACTAGAAACTTGTAACATGTTACGCAGATATACAAAAACATTTTTATGGTGAGTGTGCGAGCACAAAAACGAACTAGACCCAAACTTGATTTAGGCCGTCTTCTTTCTCTTATACTTACAGGTACACAACGAATGTATTTCTAACACGTTTAACCACATTTTAGAATACTTCACGTTCAAACAACATTCTCGTCTAACTACATAGAAGTACGATTCACGACAAACATTACTCCAATTTGGATGAGAAGAGAAATGAGACTAACCCGTCTTTTCTTTTCTCGGTTATTTGCAACTATTGATGATGACGAGTGTGAACTTCGCGATTTCTGGGAACCTAAAGACTCTATCTCTCGCATCACATAAGCTTCAGTTGACTTTAGAACCATATCCCATGTTACAACATTCTTCTTTTCACTATCAGAATTCTCGTCTAACAATCTCAAAATTCCTGTTTCTTGTAGTAGCTGCTTTATCTTATCCGCATTTTTCTACGCAAAGAGATTAACAATGAGTACAAAATAAGCAAAATTTTTCATTGTTGAAAGTGGGAAGGCGGCATGGGTGAAGATTATGTACACAAATAACCTGGAAAACATCATGCCTTGCAACAATGTGGCGGTGAATATACAGGAGAAGTGCATGAACATTTTCTTTAAATTCTTCAACTGGCAGTCAGCGCACCATGGGTTTCGAATTTCGAACCTGCAACTTCTATTTATCTGATAGTCAACTGCATCGCTCTAGAGCTGCTTGACAATCAGTCGTCTGACAATATCCCAAACTCAGCTTTTGTTTTAAACCTGTAACACTGCATGTCATTTTCGCTTCAAAAAAGGGCCGTTTTATTCACTGTATGCAGCCAGTGCAATTTGGATTCACCTCATCCAGGCTAGTACAACCCCAACTCAAGGAAACTTTCCCTGTCCTTATTATTAAAAGTTTTCCCGTAGCATTTTGAGGGGCAGTCCCTCATTGCCATACATATTTCTTGCAGCAACAACTTCTAGTTATTGAAAGTTGTTGCTGCTCTAGCAAGAATGACAAGAGGTGCTTTGAAAAAAGATTTCCTTTTGATTGCAAACTTATTCTGCTCCTGGAATAATCAGAACATGCTATGAACAGATGAGTGGGTTTAAAATATCTTTGCAGCTCAGATATGAAGCAGGTCATGTGTATTGCAGGTTCGATGTTGTGCACCCTAGCTCAAACGTATTGTGGCTTAAAGGTGTATTGGGTTACAGTGGTACAACTACAGGGTGTGATGGGTGGGCAAACCCCATGGGCCTCAAGCAAAATGGAGTCATGAGGATGCCTCCAGTCAATAATAGATCATCTCATTCTGTCCTCAAATGGAAGTTATTTACATCATTAAACCAAGCTTTACAAATCTATTGTACTTTCAGCAAACATATTCAGTAATTAAAAGTTCACAAACTGTAAATATCATGGCTAGCCTCACCAGCTCCTATTGGAGAGGTTATAAGATTTCATAATTTCTTGGAGCATAAATGGGTAGTGTGATTTTCCGTTAAATTGATTTTCTGCAGTATCTTTGCGTCTCTTTGTAACAAAGAAATCCTGTTTTTCGAACTGCTTGTATACTTTAACATTTTTTATGAATTTTTGTTCAAAAAAGTGTAATATTCTTAAAACTGTTCAAACCGCAATTGTTTTTCCTGTTGCAGATGTTTTGCCAACATAAAATAACTAAGCTAAATGGCAAGGCAATTTTATGTGAAGAATGGGGAGAAGAAACGGGCTTTTGTATCATTGCATATAGATGGGGTCCCAAAGAAAATTCAAGCCAAAGGCCCCTGAAGGTGTAATTGACTAATTGTGCTGCTGTTCACATGTACTATGGCTATATTGTATTTGGCTCAAGTGTATTGCAGTTCAGTTGCACTACAGCTCTATTACATTGTAATTTAGATGTATTCAAGCGTCCAAATTAACGCTTTGCAAATTGCAATAAACTTGGGAAGCGATTTTGAATACTGCATAATCTTGCGAAGCAGTTTTGCTAATTTGCAAAGCTACTAGTGAAAGTGCACCGCACACAATGCCATGCACTTTATAATGTTTTATACCTAAGCATAATAAATAATTTGAAATAGTTTAAACAATATATGCAGCTATTGTATAACTTTTTCCTTCGGCTTTATCCCTTGTTTACGTTGTTGAACTACATTTACAGCTCACATGCGGTCACTATTGACATGTTTTGTGTATAACGATAGCTAAGCCAAAGACTGTTTAAAGATGGAAACAAGATATAAAGGTGAAATTGGTAAAAAGTTTTTGTAAAGATGGCAAAAAGGTTGGAAGCTTAAAAGTTCTGTCTGTGAATGAAGAACATTCGGCTAGATCAATGCAATCGCTGGGTTTTCAGGGGGAGGGGGAGAGGTAAATGTGCATTACATCGCGAGAATTCGAAAAAAAAGTTGCGAAGCTGTTTTTGATGATAATTCGGACCTTGTTCAGCTCAGGTGTTTTGTAGCTCACTAGCTCCTGAAGGTGTATTGTGGCTCAGGTGCAATGCACGCCTTATAGGTTAGTACAACCATCACTTTTGCAGCCAACGATCGTGTGGAACTTGTCCGCAGTCAAAACAGCTATAACTTTCTAGCTATTCAAGCAGTAGTTGTACAGCCAGAATGGTATGATGCATTGTGAAAAGTGATTTGCTTCTGGTTGGAATTTATTCTGTTCCTGACAAATCAGATGTCATAAACAGGGGGGTGAGTATACATTTTCTTTGGCTACTACATTTTTCACATCAATGTCAGTAATGTCAAACACTTCAATGAAAATAATATTTACTTTTCGTTCTGTTGTCTTTTCGGAATCGAGCAACCGACAAACTCGTGCGATTTCTGCAGCCATTTGTTTGAGTTCACTACAGACGAGTCATTCTTTCACTGACGTTGTCTGTGCGCATTCATGAGCGGCTCATAGACCGTCGATGTTCTGAAACGATTTGAAAAAATAAGAAGACATAAAGCTAAAGGAAAACCAAATAGACACTCACCCAGTCCAAAATCGTGTTAAAAAGTACGTCATTGTAGTGATTGCACAAATTTTGCACTCATTTCACGTTTTCGAATCGAATTCGCGCGAAGTGGCCTTTCGCGAATACTTCATGTAACATTCGAAATGGTAGCTTCAGCCTTTCAACCAGTGGACCTGACCGGATCTGACGTCATAGTTGTTGTTGATAACTTTACGGCTGTTCATTTCATTGGGAATTGGAAAGACGGGAAAATTTTAAAGATCTGATATGTGTAGCTGAATGGCGACTAATAAAACAGATGTTGCTCATACTCTTGCCGATGCGTTGCAGAAGATTGAACATATTTTGTCAGATGACCGAAATCAAGGCCATCTTCTGTCAGACGAAGCTTTCAATATAGACGACAATTCTGCTGACTTACCTTTGAAAATCCGGAACTATGTATACGAATTGAGGTGCTGTGTTGAACGATTAGAGCCTTCTCAAAACTTAGATAATGTGCTGAATATTCCGTTGGACACCGTTAATGTATTGGTAGAATGGTTACATCAGCTTCAAGTAAGTGAAACATTGCACATGTTAACCTGATCTTTCCACAATTTTTTATGCAAGGAAAATGTTAACACTGTTATTTCATTTAAAGCCTGTTTTAGTGGGAGCTCAAGTGTCTAATGGTGACAAACCAATAATGAATCATAATCCTTCGGAAGATCTACTTGAAAAAAAGCTATTAAGACTTGAAAATGAGAAAGAATCATTCCTGCTTCAAGTTGGAGTTTTGACTGATCAAGTTGAAGTGCAAGGTGAAAAGATGAGGGAACTGGAGTTGTTGAGAGATGAACTTCAAATGAAACTGACACATTTGGAGGAAACTGTTAAGAAGGTACTCATGCTATAACTATTTCTAGTCTCTTTGGAAGTTAACAAACATTTGCAACTAAAAAGTGTTAGGCTGTCTTTCCATTCATATGGTCAGTTCAGTCAAACTGCTGAATGAAACGTGAAACTTTTGGGGAGGTACAGGCCAATGTGACCAGAAAAATCAGATTGATTTAAAAGGGGGTCTGTTTAGGATAGATTTTTTACATTGAAAGAAGAACCAAGACACAACAACTATAACATAACAACTGTAAGCAACAACAGTAGTTTTGGCCAGATTGGTCTGTCTATGTAGATAGAAAGTTCCCTAGGTCACATTCTATCCCTGTGAGGTAAGAGGACACCTTGTTGAATAGGGTTTTATAATATACCATATTTTCTCCATTTAGCCCCCCATCCCTCTCTAAAATACCCCCCATTTACTCAAAAAACATGTCTTTTTATGTGATTGAATTGTTTAAAGTAATTTCTTCATACTCTAATTTGTTTACTTACACTTTACTTTTTACAGAAAATCATGTGAGATTTTAAGGATAACTACTAAATAGGCTCTTCCCTGATAAGGGTCTGACAAAAATAAGCACACAGGGGGGCTAAATAGAGAGGATACAGTAATCAAGTAACAATACTGTACAACATCTTGGTACAGACATTTTTTAATACTGGTGCTACTGCAGGGTGTTATCTGGCCCATATTGTGTCCGTTCAACAGACTCTTGTCAATTGAAGTAGCGAAGGGGCTTTCCCAATTAGATTACCAATGAAGTAAGCGAAGTGTAGTCAGTGTACATTCTGTGTTCGTTCACCGAAAATGCTGTGTGGAACAATAGCAAGGTTTAGCAAAGATGATGTGATGTCAACAAGTACAGTGTTCGAAATAACGATTCGTGATTCGTGAATCACGAATCAAATCATGACCTTCACGAACAGAATTTTGAGAAATTCATAAAAATCACGAAACAAACAAATTGTTAACAGTTGTTCACGAAACAAGAATTTGTAATCGACAAAAATGGTGAAATTTTGCTGTGTGCTGTGAACAGTGATATAATAAATATGATGCATTGATCTGCGAACATCTCAAATATGCGCTTTCTTCGCGCGTTATCCGAATATGATTTTCGGTGTTTAGCTTCCGACTTCCCACAAATTTTTCAAAAGTTTATCTGATAGTATATTAGGTGGATTTCCTTTATTTCTTAGTAAATATGTATATTTTATAATTAGGTTAGATCTTTTATAGGTTGAAATTCACATCATCAGATAGACATTGTAAATATCGTATGTGACGCGGCCTGCGGCGTTTTTAGCTGTTGATTTGCTGACGTTGGACAATAATTTCTATTGGCAGAAATTTTCGGGTGTTTCCAGCTAATTTTACCATAGGCGACCCAAAATTGCTTGTTTTTTTAGATTAAATAAATCGATTTTATATATAATAATCCTTTCATGGCTGGCGGAAGCTGGCGGCTTTAATATTTGTCGCGCGATGGTCGATTCAATCTCGCGCGAGATTGAGCAATATTGGGCTGCCTATGATTTTACGAGAAAAAAAATCACGAACCATTTTTTCAGATTTCGAACCCTGAAGGACGTGAAAATTTGTGTTTCAGGGGCGTGATATGCCCATGTATGGACGTGCAACACCATTTTCACGTCCTCGTTGACGTCGTATCGTCTCTGCTAAACCTCACAAATATGTGCAATACAAAGTGTCATCGTTTCGTACGTTTCATTTTGTACATTTCCGTTGAATTTCCATGAAAAACAACAGCTCGATGTTTCAAGGACTTCAATCGGTGAAAACTTTCTCATTTGACGTTTAACGGACAGAACTTTTCTTTTCTGGCTAACACTCTGTACTGACACCTCTCAAAATCATGAGAACCTTGGCTGTTGACCTCTGTTCCTCATTGTCCATTGGTTTTACCGTACCTTATGTGCCTGCATGTACCTGCATGTACATGCACATAATGACCATGAGTACAATTTGAAGACAAAAGTTTTTTCTTCCACTAGGCTAGAGCTGATGTTGCCATCTTTAAGCATAAGAACGACTTTTTAAAAAATTTGGTTTCTGAATTAAA
This sequence comes from Phenganax subtilis, assembly GCA_025434845.1. Lineage (NCBI taxonomy): Eukaryota > Metazoa > Cnidaria > Anthozoa > Malacalcyonacea > Clavulariidae > Phenganax > Phenganax subtilis. The sequence continues at coordinate 545 of JAOBYK010920870.1, read as the reverse complement.
ATCAACAAATAAAACTCCTGAACAAGATGATGGAATATCAAAACATAATAATATGGTAAAGTAAGATCAAGGTCGACTCGATGCATTCTGAAGCAGTGCTCATTGTTTGTTTCTCTGAACGCAGATTGATTAATTCACAAATGTACTTTCATTGTTTGCTGCATTTTGCCAACAGTACAGTAACCTTCCCAATGACTTGCAATTTTAATGAGTTGAATATAAGAAGTCACATGCTCATTCAAGTTTATGGTTATTATTTTCTGATTATTTTCAGGAAAATGACATTAAACATGAGCTTGCAAAAAAAAATTTAGAAATTGAAGACTTTCAGAGAGCACATTTAGAGACTTTACTTGATGAGGAGGAACGAGAGAAACGACTGTCAGCTTCCAGTGATTGTAAGATTATAATACTAACATATCAGAGTGTTTCAAGTTTGTATCTAGTTAAACTGTTCAAGACACATAAAAACACTTATTTTTTGGAGACAAAGACTATATTAAAAGTATCACTGTATTTGTAGATAAAACGTTAGCCTGTAACTT
>JAOBYK010919759.1:0-25236 GCA_025434845.1 Phenganax subtilis | reverse complement strand
CCGTCCCAGGTGTATCTGGGTTGGACAAGAACCTCAGGACAGGAGTGTTTGGGTGAAGCTCTTTGGAAACCTAAACCTATGGAATTTCGCAACCCCACCGTGAAAATAACAAAAAAATATTATATATTTTTTGGTATTTGATGTAATATTGGTAGAACAGTTTCAGGTCTGGAAGAGAAATGATCTAAAATAAAGCACTGGGCCAAAAAGAAACTTTGAGCAGTTATATAATTCCCAGGTTTTTGAGTGTTTGGGAGCGCAAGACTGCTGGCTGTGTTCAAGTGGTGTGTGCATCTGCCAATGGAAGCTCGTTCCCACGCTATGTTTTTTGCTCATTGGGGTCCACTACCTTTTTTGTTACTTCCCCGCAAGCATGTGGGTAGCGTGTTGACAAAAAACATATAGCCGATCAACCAAGGGACACAGGTAACATGACTTCAGGAGGAATTTTAAGGATGCATATGTTTTTTGGTTGACTTAAGACTGTGACACCTATACTTCTGAGGGTTACTGTAGATCCCAGCTGATGAATGCAGAATGTTGCAGCTTCCGCTGCGTTTGCCTATGACCATCTTGTCGCTGCCGCTGGACCAGTGCTTGAGCATGGGACCAAAGAAGAGGAGTCTCAGCCATGATAAGGTTCCAGTCGGTTCCAGAAGCAGAAACAATAAAGAACTGGATGAATGACAGGGAGATTGGTGTTGAGCCGGTTTCCTTTTCTAGAGTCTAGATTCTAGATTACAGACTTGCAGACTTGACTGAGTCCGAGGAAAGCAAGACGAGTTTTGGATCGTAAATTAGACTGAATCCTGAAGCCTTGAAGTAAGGTCAAAATCTAGGGCACTGGAACAGGGCACACAGTCTTGATTTTTCAAGTCGTTTGAGTTTGAGAGTCTGAGACGTCTGAGTCTTAGTCTATCAACAGCTGCAGCCGAGGTGGACAGATACAGATCTGCAATGCAGGAAATGACTGCGTTGATGCAGGCCAGGAATCCAGGAAATGTAAAACTTGTGGTAAACAAACACTACTACAGAGGAGGAGAAGCTTTCGAACTGTCACTGTGATTCCGAGATTGAGAGTCTGAGACTGAGACTTCTGGAGTCTGAGTCTGGTCACCTGGTAGTCTGACTGTGACTGTTCAAAACTGAAACCCGCAGAGCCGCAGCCTGATATATCCATCGGCAACCCAATTTGTGAGCAGGCCACTGGCACTGGCAGTGGAGGATTCATGACGGAGCACATTCAGAATGAGTTGCGGCCAAAGATTGTTGGCAAGAAAGGTGGGCAAAAGGCATATGGGATTTGGCAATTGGCCCAATACATGGCATTGTAACTTTCCTGCACCATTGGTCCCTCTTGCCCCCGGGCCCCAGCCTCAGCCCCCAGTTTTTTGGGTTCAAGTTTAATTCAGATCTCAGATCAGACAGTGATAGGTATGTCTGGTTGTTGACAGTTGACAACTGTGGAACCCAGTCTGGATTCAATCACACCCCCCTCGGCTAAGGGTTCTGGAATTGAAAACCATGGCGTCCTTTGACTATGCGCTCCGAACCAGTTTGAAAATTGCACTGGGAAGCACTACTTCTGATGCAGACTTTCCTGATTTACCTCCAGAGTTGGGGGCATTGATCTCAGAGCCTTGTAGTAGTTACCATACCATAGTTCATAGTTACCAATTCAGACCTCAAGTCAACCTTCCTTTGCCGTGGCTGACAGGTTCCAATGATTCCAATGCCTCAATTTCCAATTTCCAATGTGACTCATAGTCGTAGTTTCCAATTTTTCCTGAAAGTTTTTGTTTTTTGCCTCAACTTAACTCAACTCCCCAATTTGCCTCCTGGTGTGTGCCACTGGCCACTGTAAGGATCGTGATCGTGATGGTGAAGACTCAGACGCACAGTTGGGACCAAGTGCCCCAACACTGTCAAGAGCAAAGTATAAGCTGGATATACTAATGATGGTGATGAGAAGGATGTACTGGCAAAGAAACACTTTTGGTTCTGAGTGGCTATCCTTATGCCACTTGGACCTAGTTGGCTGATCATCAGTTGGGTCGCTACTTGTTTGTTCATGAGTCATGAGTCACAGTGACAGTCTGAGTCAGAGCCTGGAGCCGTGAGTCGTGATCGGTGATCATTCAGTCTTGGAGTCACGGCCACGGTCAGTGATGGTCAGGTTTCGATGCAACTGATCAAAAAGCAGAATTGCTGCTCATTGAAGAGTACAGCGTCCGGAGGCTTGTCACAGCATTCAGAAGCTGTTCCGGGTTCTCGGGGGTGGCAGCCTGCCAGGGCCACTGACAAGTGGGAGGTAGGCGGTTGATGGTGGTGTTGGTCGGCCCCTGCCATGGTCCTTGAGTCCATGAGTCCTCTACCTCCTACTCATACCGCTACCGACCTATTTACCTACCGACTTCAGACGTCAGCTGCAGCCCACCCACTACTACTCAGGAATCGCAACTGGCCCCTGGCGACTAGTACTAGCACTAGTCACTAGTACTCCTACTGACTACTGCTATAATATATATAATTGTTAATCCATGCCGGGCGCATGCCATGCATGATGCCATGAGTCAATGAGTATCATCATCTTCATTCACTGCGTTCAACTCGACTGACTCAACTTTACATTTCCATTCCATTCATTCCATTCAATTCAATTCTTTAACTTTCAATAATTACAATACAACTTAACTGAACTGACAACTGACAAATGACAACAACAACAAGAACTACAACTACAACTGCAACTACTACTACTACTACTACTAATACTACTAGTAATTAGGAATCAGTATTTAGTATTAGTATTACTAGTACTAGTACTAGTGCTAGTTAGTAGACTACTACCAACTACCCACTTCCTCTGACCACTGACTCAACTGACCACCACTCACCACTACTCAACGAGCACTACTAGTGAGGTGGGATTCAGGATCTTTGCGTTGCCTGAGAACAGAAAAGTCAAAGCCTGGAATAAACCCAACAACGCCGTTGCACTTGTGCTTTGCACGGCTCACAATCCGTAATGAGGCTGAGCGATGATGAGGATAAGGATATGGTTGTGATTCAGCAGCAGCAGTAGGAAGGGAAGTAGGAAGGAGGATATGGTCGTGGTAGCCGGCAGCTAGCCTTGAATGCGAATAAGCGCTTTAGCCGGTGGACTCAAAAGCAGCGGCTTGCTGTTGATGGCTGTGACCCACCCCACAGTCACCCCCCACCACTACCACTGATGATGTTTTTTCAAATTAAACAGAATCTTAGTCCTCAATCAGAATCAATCCTGATGCCCAAACAAGTGTGCGTATGGACTTGAAGGCTCCAAGATTTGAAGGTTCCATGAAGCTCCATGTTTCCAAGTTCCCAGTTCCCATGAAGCTAAGCTTAAGGCTACTTAAGCATGGTTTGTTTTTTGTCGTTTTTTTCAGTTTTCATTGGGTCTAGACGGTCTAGATTCTAGACTCGTCTAGAGTCTAGTGACTAGTGTGGCCGCTTGGCCTTGGCCTGGTTACTTTCTTTCTCGGAGGAGTCGGAGACGCTGGACGCTTTGAACTAACTACTAAGTGTTTCTGGCTTCAGTCTGGTCTGGTTACCTGGTTACTGGTTACTAAAAGACTAAAGCCGTATACAATACAACACCACCTGCCACCGAAACCAATGTACACAGAGGAGGGAAGGAATAGGACCATACAAATAAATACAGAGCCAGAGCGCGCTTGCAACTTGCAAGGACTGTGAGCGCCACTGCGGCCTATTTGGACTCCTTAGATCTGGAAAGCGGCCTGTCCATTGAGGATGCGGCTGTGGCTGTGACTGCCGCTGCGAATGCCCTTGGAAACCAGCACTGCCCCCCGCCCGTATCGACCAAGAGAAGAGTCTTGCCTGTTATGTGTTTGGGACAAGGCAGGTGAGGTGGCAAAAGATTTCATACTGCAGTGACAGTCACAGTGACCTGATCAGATGATCTGATCAGATCAGTTGTTTTTGACATAATTAATTACACGGTGATGGTGATGGTGATAGTGATTCGTGATAGTCAGTGAGTCGGTGACTAGTAACTAGTAGACCAAGTTTTGCAACCAACAGCATCACACCCTCACAGGCGCCACCAATTTTGCCAGTAAATTGGAAGCTCTCCTTTGGGCAATACTACTGGAGGCTGGCTTTGGAGACAGAGCTGGATGCTTGAGGGGGTACTCCTTCCAAGTCATTAGCGTTGTCACTGATCAGGGTACCTTGTTTCCTGTTAGGTTTTTGTTCGGCGTTGTTGGAGAGTCGGAATCAGAGTTTTGGAGTCTCGGTCGGTCTGACTCTGACTCTTAACTCTTGAATTTGATCTTCTCAAAGCACTTTGCTTTGGGGTAAGACGAAACTACCATTATCCTACCCCGTTTCAATCCACACAAGTGCCAGTGCCAGTTCCAGTCTTCCAGTGCCTGAGAAGCCAAGGCACGGAAGCATCCGTTGCAGCAGCAAAGGAAATGTCAATAGAGGAGGTATGGATTGAAACTGCTGAGATCTTTGGTTCAAAGCCACTACCTGGGGGCCTTGCAATCACACCTGAGCCACGGTCAGGATTTCTGGAAATTGGAAATGGGGATGATGGTTCAGATTCAGCAATGCCCTTCACCCTTCAAAATGCAATACATTTTTTTGTTTTTTGCGAGGGCGAGGCGAGGCGAGGGATAGGACCAGGGCGAGTAGAGTCGAGTACTAATACTGAATCTGAGTAGTACCAACCAAGCACTAGTACTACTACTACTGAGTAGAAGAATTAGTACCGGTTGCAGTGGTGGTGGCAAAAGATGGCTAAGCTAATCTATACTGCTTTTGGGAATAGGGTAATTGGGCCCGCCATAGCTGATTGGTTGAGCTCCAGTTGTTTTGCAAGGATTGGTGACTGGTGACATGGTGATTGGTGGTCTTGGCCGGCTTTGATCTCAGGCAATACCTATTCGACCAGTTGCCGTTGCCTTCACCGGAAGTTGAAGGTTGTGGAGGAGCTGCCCTTTCGGCTGGCAGCCTGAATGAAGCTCCGGCTGCTAGTGGGGGAGCTGCTCTTGCAGCCCCTTCAGCTCCCAGCGAAGTTCAGCCTGCTCCTGATGCTTTGCAAGAGGTTGCAGGAGTTGGGATTGGGATGGGCGCTGGTGACGCGGGCCAAGCTGATGATCAGAATCAGCGGTGCCGCAAACAATTCTGCAATGCATTCCTGGTTCATGGAATCAAGCACGTTTGCGATAATGCCATGAAAGAGATCCTTCCTGGAATGAAACTGCGTTTCGTCATCAACTCTACTACTCTTTTGATATTTACTGACTGACTGGCTGTCACTGACTGGTGGGTGTAGTGACTAGTGGGACAACTCACATGATGAGTCACTCACAAATCCTGGCCAATGAACCATTAACCCGCCCTGTGCCCGCCCTGACCACTTTTGTAGTTTTGTAGCTGTAACAATCTGCAGTGCAGGCCCTGCAGGCAGGCGTTGATATTGACATCTTAGGTGGAAACCCCTAGTTGGCGCATTGAGATGCTTGGAGAAGCTGCTTGCAAAGAAGATGAGGGAGCGGTTCATTGCAGTTTGCATTGGACCTGATGGTGAGGCGCTCGGCCATGCTCAGCCCTTTCGGGATTTTTCCGTGAAGTTGGGTGGGCTTCGATGGCAGGTGGTGACCCAGTTTTGTATTGCAGTTGCTTGACTGGCTGACTCATTCGCCTTGGCCCACTTTTTTTGTAGCAGTTAGTTACGTTAGCAGTTAGCAAGCAGAGGTATCCCAGTAGGCTGTAAGGCTGCAGCAGCTAAAGGAGGGCCGCCCGGCCCGGCCCAAACTAGATAGAGTATATATATATATATATAGTTGTACATTGTACAGGTACAGTACTGACAGCCGACAAACTACTCTAGAGTCTAGACTTGACTCAACCTAGAATATATAGACCGACCGCCTAATTAGCCAGCACCAGCCTCAGCCCACCACCACCACCACCGCCACCTTGGCCATAATTTGGCCTGGCCCTAAGACCCAAAGGTTCTACCACTCCAATATTTGATGCAGCGTTATTGGAACAAAGCCACGTTTATGGCTGGGAGTCAAGAACGAGGGCTCCACCAGCAACAGCATCGGCCATGGTTCATCTCGGACCAAACCATGGAATCTCGGATTGTTCATTGTGAAGGTAGAGGCAGCGGAGTGGTCTCAACTTAACCAGTTGATTTATTTTACCAATAAACCACTCTTGCACGTGCACTGCTGGCAAAGCTTTGCTGGCACAGGCCGCTATTCTCATACCTGGTAACTTTACCTGGCGCCCAATGAATCTTGAATCAATCTGATCTGGGTTAGGATTCACTTCAATTCCATTTGGACTCTGGTCTAAGGCTAAGGCTAAGGTTTGCTGCGTGCTTCACTTCACAAGTACAATAAAATAGTACAAGGCACAAGGCCCCCATCCCCATGTTTGCATTGGCCATGCGCACAAGGACCCCTTTTCCGGTGTGACAATTGACCAGATTGATGCAGCCATCAAGAGTGAAACCACGTGGCGCTACATGGCTTTGGCCGGTGATTTGTCTGAAGAGTGTGACCATTTGGGATCGTGGAGTGAAGCATGCCCATGCCACTCCAACTTTTCTCAACAGAGCCAGGAATTCTTGCGTGAAGCGGAGGCCGCCAAACGCAAGAAACGCAGAGTGCAGCCAAGAGGGTTTATGGCCACCGAAAGCTGTCCATTCAAAGGCTGCCGGGCATATGAGCTTGCTGCAGGGCAAGCCATGGAATCCCAAAGAGAAAAGATGAATGCGAACAGACTCAAGGTCTTAGCTCATGTGGCAACTGCAGCTGAGTCTGAGAAGCATGTGTTGGTTGCTGACTGGGAACTTGCAAGATCCCGACTGTACAGCCACTTGGCTTCATTCACGCCGTCCAAACTCCAAACAGGATATACTGTGACAAGTGACAAGGGTCAATGACATGCAGTGCCTGGCTGAGGCCATCTCACAATCAAGCTCAACTACTGGTCACAGCTTCCATGGAAACTTTGTGCCTTGATTGAATTGGCGAGCCGGGCCGGGCCTGCAGCGAACTGCAAACCCAGACTCCAGACTCACCTAGTCAAGTCAGGTCACACTCACACACACACACACTGACACACACATGGCACACGGCCCAAGGCAGCCAAAGCATCCTAAAATCTAAAACATTGAGGACACCCAACCCTCTGACCCAGGACCCAAAATTCAAACTCAGGACTCAGGACTCAGGACTGACTCAGGATTCAGGAAATACAGGATATCAGGATTCCAGGATTCAGGATATCGGACCGGATATTGGATAAGTATTGTAACTATAATAATATTAATAACTATAACTATACTATCTGTCAGGAGTCAGGAGTTATTACTATTGTAACTATTGTATTGTATTGTAAATTGTAAATTGTAACAATTGTATACTTTTCCTGCTTAACTTGTCTCTTCCCCCCTCCCTCCCTGTTACTATCACTGTGAGAGAAGCTTTGTCATTCAGGTGCATTGGCTCACCCGTCCTCTCTGGTTGTTACACAAACAGCACAGATTTGCTTGCATTTGTATGATTCTCGTGGGGGTCGTGGACCTGGATGCGATCACATGCAAAGCCAGCGTTTCTTGTGCAAGAACTTTGACAATGGCCCTGGCGACCCTCCTTTGCGTGCTGCAGTTGAGCTTTTGGCCTCTGGAGTGCATGTCATGGCATTGCCGGTGCATTTTCAAGAGCCGCTATGCAAGTGGCTTGGAGCCTTTCGCCTTGTGAGGACAGTTGAACGCTCTGTAGAAGGTGTCCATTCAATCATTGGGGGCATATTGAAGGCTGCTCCTGCAGCCCGAACTGCATACATTTCTCTCCAGTTGAGATACCCGTGGCTAAAGCCTATGATAGCAGAGTTGGCCTTGAGCCCAAATGTTCCTAAAGATTTGGAATTCGGAAAGTTTTAATGTTTTTCTGATTCTCTGTCTGACTCTGACTCAAGACTCAAGTTGATCTCAAGTTCTCAAGAAGTGTTCTTTTCCTGGCCGTGGCCAGTGGCCCTGGCCATGGCCCAGTGGCAATGTCCATCAGGCTTTGGCAGAACTCTGCAAGCACGTTGATGGCATTGAGTCGGTCACAGGGCTGAGGAGAATCGTGCAGCCGCTTGACTCACTTGACTGGAGAGTTGTTTTGATGGGCTGAGCGAAGCGGCTGAGTCATGAGTGTGAGTGCTGATTACTTTGTTTGGGAAACTGTTCTGATTGAGCACCCTGTTGCCTGTTACACACACACACCAATGCTGCTTTGAGGCAGCTGACTGGTTTGGAAGACTCTGCCTATTTCCAGAGTCTGAAGCCGCAGGATCTGTCAAGACTCGTTTACAGAGACAACTTGAGGCCCAATGGACTGAGTTTGATTCCGGGTCATGAGGTAAGTTCTGTAGAGTTTGTCTGTAGTAGTCTGTGGAGTCTGTGGTACTGTAGTCGTGTAGTATGTCATTCAGATTCTGTATGCATTCATATTATCCCATGTTATTGAGCACACGCCACGCCACACGCCCACACACGTCAAAGAGAATAAAGGCAAAGGCAAAGTCAGGCAGTTCCTATTTGCTTGCCAGGTTGAAACATGCTGTGCGGGACAAAGTTCTGGAGCTGCAAATGCAGGAGCCTGACCAAGACCCTGACTCTGACGATTTTGACGGGGGAGGTGACGGTGGTGATGGTGATCAGAACCATGAGAAGAAGGATGTCAGGAAGTCCATTTTGATTGAACATCTACTAGCAGCTAGGCCAGGTTCACTGTTCTGGCTGGGACTGGGGCTGCTTTGCCAGTGGGTGAAGGAAGTCCAAGTTGCGTTGAACATATATTTGTTTCTGTCCTGGAGTCCTGGAGTCCTGGTCCTTAGTCCTTAGTCCCTGTCCTTGTTTGTCTCTTGTTTCGAGGATGCTTGATGCTGACGCTGACGGCTGACGCTGGCGCTTAGGCTTTGATGCTTAATGACATGTGCAGCAAGTGTCACCAGTCTCCTTCCTGGCTACCCAACTCGTGAGTCTGAGGTATGCTCCCGAGATGAGTCCATTGTTATGTCCTTTCCAAATATGGAGGCATCAAGTTTGAAGCTGCGCCCCATTGGCTATGTGGGAGAGACTCAACCGAAGCCCCAGCTGCTCATGCTGGAAGATGAAGCAAACCTGTCACAACTACAACTGGACCAGAATTTGAGCCAGTTGGGTTTGAATCAGCTTCAGGAAGCTGCATCCATTTCCTTTCATGGTGCCAGCAGTTCCACATTGGAACAGTACCTTTCTGAACATGGGCCATGTGTGGGTTTCACATTCTTCCGCATTCTAGATGGGAACATGGCCAAGCACACTGTGCAAGGGGAGCGGCTGGAGTCATCCTATGACTTTCTGATCCAGGCTTACTGTGGCTTCAGCACAGATGGAACATTACCTTCAGAGGATTCCGGTGATTCTGTCAATGGACATCTTTTGGTATCACCATCAGGAATGCCCACAATTTGGGATACAAGTTGTATATCTTTCAAGCAGCTGGCGTCTGACCTCCAACTCTGGAAAGTTGCTGGAGCAGAATATAAAGGGCTGAATCTACCACACGTGTCACTTGAACTTGTCAGGTACTTGTCAGTGGTCATTGTTGAAATTTGAAATAATGGCATTGCATTATGCATTCTATGTTTTCTTTGGATCATCCATCCAACTTGTGACTGGAGTTCTTGAGTCCTGACTCCTGAAAGAGACTTTGGTTCATGAATTTCCTGATTCTTCTTCATGTCACACTGTCACACTAGGCCTGAGCATGCAAAGCAGCTGCTTCTTTTGATGGCGCAAGGCGGGGCAGCAATTGGCAGCTCCAACACCAAGGCATATTTCTGTGCAAGCCACACGCCAGGACTGCAGTTTCTTGTCCAACACCAGCTTATCAGGGCCTTGCCGCATGACTCGGATTCATATCTTGTTCTTGCAAAGGGCTTGTCCTGCCTGGCGTTGATCCAAGTGGCTGTTCCTGGTGGAAACATCTTTACTTATCAGAGAAGCACTGCACCAACCGCACACAGCATTTCACCTCAGCAAATTTTGGAAGGCAAACCTGAGGATTTGGTTTCAATTTTGAACCAATTCACCAGGTGGGAGTTGCAAATGATGCTTGTGAATCAGGGTTGGCAGGATTGTTCATTTGCGTCAAAACGAAGGTTGGAACCTTTGACATCAGAAGGCTTCAGGAGTTCTCAAGAACAAGATGTTGTGCAATACTACTTTGATCCTCAAACAGGAATTGCAAGGGACTACTTGGTTTGCCTTCTGCTACTGCCCAGATTGTTTCGACTTGGCCTCAAACAATTTTTCTATTTTCAGCTCAACAGCTACTACACGACTCTGATTGATGCATTCCAGTGCAACCCGTCTTTGATTGAACAGTTACGACCTTACCAACCTGCGGTTTACTACAAAGAGCTTTGGCAAAGAAACAAGGACAAAAAAGGCAGGAGTCGAGCCCAGGGCAAAAAGGGTGCCCATGTCACTGGACAGGGATTTGATTTGGATTGTGGAGATGACAATCTTACTTTGTGGCATCCTGGCCCGGGGCCGTTGCAACCTGCAAAACACGTGTCCAGGGGAAGGGGGCGTGGACGCGGAAGGGGCACCAAACGCAGAAAAGGTCGTGGACGCAAGCTCAAGCAAGCCGCTTCTGCTAGCAGCGAAGAACGAGTCTACTTGGATGACCCTACTGATGGTAATTCCAATGATGGAACCGATGGTGAAGGAGCAAACCAAAACGAAACTGTGGAATTGAAGGATGATGAGGAGGGGGGACTGAATGTCAATAACCATGACCATAAAGATCCTGAAGACAAAGCATACGCTATGCCAGCTGAAATTGGAGTGCCATTGGGTGACCAAGCCCAAACAAATACAGCAACAAACTCCAGCAGCAGCAAGGTGGTTGCTGAGATTGAGGTTGAGGCTGAGGTAGAAGATTTGCCACAAACGCCCAGTAGTGTGCTGGCTGATCCTCAACCTGCTGTGGCAGCTGCTATTCACCATGGTGCTGAACAGGACTCGTCTGTTTATGTTTGTTCAATAGTGTTATGGCTCTTGTGTTCCACGCTGGTGTCACCATCACCACCTAGCTGTGTCCTTAAGGAGGTGGATCTACAGCTGCAACAGCCACCACCTTCACCTGCAGAGTCAGCAGAGTCTAGACCTAGACCAGGAAGAAAACCAAAACCCGCTCCAACAAGGTCAACGTCCAAGGCTGTGGATCTTAGCTCTCGCAGGCCCACAACCATGTTTGCAGAAACTACAATTTGGGCAGGCAATGATGTACCAATTATTTTACGTTCAGATCAAGGTCAAGCAACCTGAATTGATTTGCAAATTTGGATTGACAGTTGACAGTTGGGACAGCCTGAGTAACCAGCCACCTTAGCACTAGCACTGACTAGCACTAACCAGCCAAGGTACCATCCTACATTTGCACCTGCCCTCTCCACAAGGCCAAGGTGATCACTGCATCTGGAAATGAGCGGGTCCGGATATGCGCAAGATCTGAAACTACTGCCCAATCAGCAGATCTTAGCATCCGCAGATTGAAATGGTGGCTGCTTCAAGGCCAGGCAATTGATGACAGAAAACTACACCATCCCATGATCCCATGCTACTGCTGACAAATGACGCATTATGAAAGCAATGAAATTTTTACTTTGTCTGTCAGACTCCTGTCAGACAGTCTGAGTCTGAGTCATGACATATTTAGTACTTAGTAACTTAGATTCAATAAACTCAATGGATGACTCACTTCAATGGATGACTCACTTCAACGGCCAGGATACTCAATCAAACAGCAAGAAGGAGAACTGCAGTGCTGCTATGTTCGTTCTTGAAGAACAACCGTGTTTAGCTTTGCACCAGTGCCAATGCCAATAGCAAAAGTGTTTTTCAGGACTAAACCCAAGAGCCAAGAGCCAAACACACCTAGACACAACTCCAGGAGAATCAGAGGAAGATACCAGGAAGCGACATATTAAGTTGGCGACTTGCTTGCAGAAAGCGTTTGGCCTGTTTGGCAGACAAATATGAATGAAGGCTAATGAAAGGAGTCAATTAATAATACACAATCAAATCTAACTCACTGACTAGACAAATGAGACTGTCCAGAATCAGGTGGCCCCTGCTGAAGAAGAGCTTGACACCACAGAGGCTTTGGATGCACAGCTGAAAGAGCTGTGCGCCAGTAGGTCACAGAACGGATGAGTTTATACTTTAGCTGACTCAGCTGCTCAGCTGATGAAACAGAATGCATCATGTGCAGTGCAGTTTCAACTTTGAGCTGTGAATCAATACGCTATGTGATCATCAACTTCAGGTTCTTGTATGCACAGTAGTAAAGGTAAACTACAGGCCCAGGCAAGTCTGCTGCTGCAGGCCTCCTCCACAGTGTCAAGGTAGAGGGTAGAGGGTCAAGGTAGAGGGTGGAGGTAGAGGCCTCTTCCACACTTCCCGTTGGGTCTGGTCCGGCGTTGAGGGAATGAAGGTGGACACTCAGCTTCACTAGCTAAGGGAATAAAGGTGGACGAGTCAGCCTCCCTACTAATTCAACTCACCTCACTAGTTGAGGGAATGAAGGTTTACAGACAGCCACTAACTCAACTCAAGTCACTAGCTGAGGGAGTAAATGCTGCCAGTCAGCCTCACTAACTCAACTCATTTCACTAGCTGAGGGAATCAAGGTGGACAGTCAGCCTCCCTACTAACTCAACTCACCACTCACCTCACTAGTTGAGGGAATGAAGGTTGACAGTCACTACAGTAACTCAACTCAACTCACTAGCTGAGGGAGTAAATGCTGCCAGTCAGCCTGACTAACTCAACTCATTTCACTTGCTAAGGGAATAAAGATGGACAGTGTCTCACCTCACCTCACTAGTTGAGGGAATGAAGGTTGACAGCCACTAACTCAACTTAACTCACTAGCTGCGGGAGTAAATGCTGCCAGTCAACCTCACTAACTCAACTCATTTCACTAGATGAGGGAATCAAGGTGGACAGTCAGCCTCCCTACTAACTCAACTCACCTCACTAGTTGAGGGTATGAAGGTTGACAGTCACTAACTCAACTCACTAGCTGATAGAGTAAATGCTGCCAGTCAGCCTCACTAACTCAATTCAACTTACTTAAGACTTACTATTAGTGTGTTTTTTAGGACAAAAAATATAAACCCTGAAAAAAATTAAAATAAAAAAATAGCCAAAAAAATATAAGAATATTTTTTCTTTTAATTGTCGGGTCAAAAAACTCATTCATTTGGTCAAGGTGTTTTGGCTCAAATTTAAGGTTATTTTGCTGGATCAGATGAATAGAAAGTTCAATTTTGCAAAAAAATCTATTCATCTGATGAAGCAAAATACTGGGCTTTTGAGCAAAAACAACTTGACTAGATGAATAGAAATTGTGCACCAAAATTATAAGAAAAAAATATTCTTATACTTTTTAAAATATTTTTTTTTTATTTTAATTTTTTTCAATGTTTTTACTAATTGAACAAATATTTTTTTTATTATTTATTTTTTTTGTGATTTCATGAGTTGAGTTGAGTTAATGAGGCTGCCTGCCTGCCTTATTCCCTCAACTATAGTTATAGTCCGACCAGAGTAGCACCAGGTAGAACAAAAAATATTTCACACTGGACTGGACTGGTAGTGGTAGAGCGTAGTTGAGCCAATGGCAGATGCTGGGTTACAAACTGTGTGCGATTCAGAGGATGAGGACACTGTCCTCCCCTCTGAGGGAGCACAGCTCACAGTTGGGGACATGGCGCCTCTGTTTGCATGGGCCAAAGTTTATGCAGGGAAACTTATTGGCGCTGAGTCAGAGCATCATGGCTCACAACGGGACTATTGCTTGCAGAACATAGGGAAGCTTCTGCAGTTCAACATAGAGCACCATGAAAACTTTGCCGGATCAGGAAGTTCTGGCATAGCATTGCACATGGCTCACAAGGCCTTTTGTTGGGCATGGCTTGCTGCAGAATCTCAGACACGCAGTGCCTTGGACTAGACTGGACTGGTGACTCAGTGACTGACTGGACTGGACCTAGAAGACCAAGTTGCAGTCTGCCTAGTAAAGGGCCTAACTGTCTCCATCTGACTGAGTTGCCTCTTCTACTGGACAGGGAGTAGGGGGATGATTAGCCTGGGATATAGCTCAGTCAGGTTCAACGGCAGATGCGCTGTTACCTGATCTTGGAACAGTCTATACGAAGACCAGCTGTGATTGGGATCAGCACTGTCAAGACGCTCTCATGTCCCTGACACAGGACCGGTCAGCCGATCAGCTTCAATTGTTCGCTCAGTTTCAGTCAAAACCACACGTTTCCAAACCCCGGACCGGACCGGACCGGCCCGTTTCTTGAACAGTAATTACAGCCTGCTACTACACCCGGTTCAGATTTCCTGTTGCCATTCTTGGTGTGAGGTAGGCATGGTTGAGGTGAAACGAGGAGTATAGTAGAGGCTCTAGTAGAGGGTTGCATAAACTTGATGTTCAGGAGTTCAGACCTCACCATGTACATGGAGCACTGGAAAGCAAGGTGTCACATGATGCTCAATGTAAACTGCAAGATGTGGAAAGAGGCATGCAGCAGCATGTTGCATTATTGACAAGCCTTATTCTTAGTTCATCCTGGGCTTTGCAATATTCGCAGTTTGCAGTTTTGGAGTTCTTTTTCACTTTTTCTCTCAGATTTGTTTTCTGCTGAGTGACTAGTGACTGAGTGAGTATTGTTTCACTGTTACTGTTATCTTACTCTTTGTTTTGACCAGCTTGAAGCGTGAACCGGAACCTTGGCCCAAATCAGGTCAAATGGATGAACCAGAGGCAAAGGTTCTGCGTGCACAGTGCGGAGAGGAACTTCTTGAGAAATACTTGCAGATTTTGAAGGGGCCAGGGGTTTACAAGACTGCAGCTCCGTGCAAGTTTGATGGCATCCATCACAACTGTTGTGAGGCAGGTTGTTTGCCCTACTCAAAGAATCAAACATGTTGTCTTCCCAGTGATGTTTTTGTTTGAATGACCAGTGACCAGTTGATTCAATCTCAAGCAGTTGGCAGGGGGGATGCGCGACACCAGTCGGTTCATCCATGCTGGATACAGTCTTGGCAGACGGCACAGCGCCCACGCCACCTCCACCACCAGAAGAGCCAGTCCGTTCTCCTGACTCTGAGTCTGACTTTGTGATATTGACGGTTCCTGCTGAACACCCAACTCATGTTCCACAGCCAGGGAATGTGAAGCCCACCATTCGGGTAACGTCCGCAGGCACAGTATGCGTGGACGTCAGTGATTTTGGTCAGGACCTCAGCCAGTCTCAATTCTCAATTTTTTAAGTAGTTTTAAGTTGTTTCAAGTTTGATCCTAACATTGAGAGTCTGATTGCTATTATTAGCAGCTGGCCGCCAGCTGGCCTGTGACCAGGTGCCCGCCAGGGGCTGCTTGGGCCATCGACCAAGTCATTAGCTTTGTGGATTTCTGAACGAAAGAAATCCTTGGAGGACTCCAGTAGCTTCACATTTTCCATTTGATGATGCATTGAACGCGTTGCTGTTCATTCTCTTGAGTCATTCTCTTGATTCGATCTTTACCATGTGAGTGTGTGTGGCTGCTAGCTGCTAGTAGTGCCTGGCAGTGGTGACAGGATTGCATCGTTCATGAATGCACCGGCGGGTTCCCCCGCAAAATGCTATTGAAGCACCTTCCAGAATACCAGTGGCATTTTCTGGTGCGGCCAGATTGTCAGGCGTCCATTGATGATGCGACTCAGGATCCATTCCTTTTGGGCCCAGACGCATTTGGGTGGCCTGTGTCTAGGCCAAGGATGTATAGCATCGGAATATTGAAGGATGGTAAGTGCACGTTCACTCTACCGGAAGGAGGGTCAGCTTATTCCAGAATCCAGTGCTTGTTCAGTCCATGTTCTTTGGATAGCCGTTCGCTCTTTGTTGCGCCAAAAGCTCCTCGCCTTCAGTGCTGTGTAGAAGTAAAGCTTTCCACTGCTTTCCACTATGCATGACTCTATGACTCTATGACTCATGTTTCAGATATCCTGATTCAATTCATGATCATATTTACAGTCTTCATCCGAATCCATTTCTGTACTAAAGGCTGCAGTTGAAGGAGAACGCCAGAAAGCAGCATTTGCGGCTACAAAGAGCAGACTCAGCAAATTTGAAGACTTGCTGAAAGGCAGTCATTTCTTTCTGCTTGCACTGTGAGACTGTGTGCCCCGTGCTAGTAGCCTTTCCTGCCATTCAAGTAAGACTCGACTCGACTCAACTGAAAAAACAATCTGAACTTCTGAACACTGCCCTGCCCTGACTACCCGGTGAGGTGCAAAGAAAACCTGGCTCAAAAACTACAAAGTGCTGCCAAAGGTTCAGAAGAGGTGGTTGAAAGGCTGGGAAGATGCACCGCTAGCCAGCGTTTGTCAGCTCCCCCTCCCATTCCCCATGTGCCATTAAGAAACCTGTCTATTATGTTGGGCAGCCGGGCAGCCCAATGCTTTGTGCAGGCTATCAATCCATGGTGGCAAATTTACACCAAAATCCGCAACGGAGGCCAGTGGTTGGGGTAAAGCTCCCTACCTTGTTGAGGCAGGGCATCATGTGGTTGCTTCTGAACCCAAATTCTCCGGCTGGAACTCAGACTCAGACTGGTTCAGAAGATGCACTTGCAGCTGACTCAGCCACAGCTGCTTCAAGTTCTGCAACCACGACTCCGTTGACAGAGGAACGATGGATGCTTCCGGAGGACATGAAGTTTCACCGTGCACCGTGCACTGCACCAGCACTTCACTGCTTGAGCTGTTTGTTTGTTTGTTCAGTTCAGATCATCATTTGGGTTGGGAATTGGGAATTGTATAACTAACATAGCATAGCCTACTAGCCAGCGTAGCATTATTGGCACAGAGGACTCAGAGGCCTCAGAGGATATTGATATAGTATAATAAGACTACCAGGGCAGGACATGACAGGCAGGACATATTCTTATTATAGGCAGGCGTAGGCTTAGGCTTGGCTCAGGTTGACTTGACTCTACTGACCCGACCCTACCTACCTATACTCACCTACCTAGTTATTACTTATAGTTATTTTTTGCATCTTGAGGAGCACCTCAATGCGATGGGGTTGTACCAGTGGCCGTCCTTCAGCGGAGGGTTCCCATACCCACTTTACACCCACATCATACCAGCCACAGCTGCTCGCAGCATGGCTGGCAATGCCACTGGCTACTCTTTAGTATTCACGTGTTTTCTGTTCAAGCTAAAATTAGGCTTAGTTACTTTGTTTGTGTATGTTTTTTTCCACAGGTCACAGGTGATCAGGTGGGTTCAAGTTCAAGTTCACGGTTACATTTTGCTGTAGCAGGCGATGCACGCTGCAGTCATTGGCGGAGTCTGGGCCATTTTGCTTTCCCATCTAAAGATCAAGGAGATGTGATAATGCAGTGATGCAGAATGCTGTTTCAAGTCACAAGAGTTGACCCTGACCTGACCTGGTTAACAAGAATCGACCGTCCTCAAAATGAATGTAGTAGAAGTAGAATGTAGAATCTTGAATCTAGTGTAGACTCATAGTAGACTCTTAGACTGTAGTCTCTGTGGACTGTGTGCTCAGGACTCAGGACGCAGGACTCGGAACTCTTGTAGAAGCTTTGTTGAATGACTAATGACTTGGTCAGGCGGCAGGCGGCGGGTCAATGAATCAATGGTATTTTTTGACCATTGATTTAAGTTCCTTAGCAACCACTTGGCCTGTCAAGAGGCCTTGGACCGTGACCAGACTCACCTGGAAAACTGAATTGAGCCGGACTGATTCACTGACTGTTTGACTGCACCTGTTGTTGTTCTTGTGTGTGTGTGTCAGCTACAGCTAGCCTGCTTTGCAAGTTGTTCTTGCTATATATGGCTAGCTTGAGTTTGCTAGGCTGCGGCTGCTGCTGAGTTTTGCCTGTTTGCATTTTCACTTCAAGGGGGTTTTGTGATTTGTGCCAACAGTGTTTGTTGACCATTGGCCTTTGGCCTGGCCTGGCTTGAACTTGGGCTGATATGGACGTGGATGTGGGCAAGGACCAGCATGCGTTGGTTTTGCCTTCAGCCGGCCTTCCAGCAGACGTTCCTATTCTAACGGAACTGCCAGGGAAAGGTCGTGGAGCATCTTTCTGGGACCCGATGACTATGACTACTGTGCCGACCACAACGGTTCCCTGTGAGATATGCTCAAGACTATGCAACAAGTGCGCGAATAGGTCAAACCCTTACTTGTTTGCGACAATTCCCATTGCCAGTCAATTGTTCAAAGTTTTCAGAAATCAGGAATCAGGAACAGGGGGTAGTACAGAGTACAGAGTTCAGAGTCACAGGCACAGGAACGTGTTTAATTGCATTCCTCCAAGTTTAAGTGCAGCTTTCGCTTTCTAGTTACTGACTGTAATACTTACTTCCCGATTCTAGTCTAGCCTCTCCTTCTTCCACCTTCCCACAGAGTTCCCATAGACATTCCTTCTGAGGCCAAGCCAGCTGTGTCATCAGCACAACGTTGATCGGGAAGCTTTGCTGACCCAAGGGGCGTCAGCCATGACGGGGAAGGGGCCGGAGCTGGGAGAGGAAGAAGAGGATGCGGACTCCAAAAAACGCAAACCAAGGTCAACCCTAAAGGAAGACCTGCTGTTGATGGAGGCCAATGAGCATGAGGCCTTCATCCAGATTCTCAGTGACTTTTGCAAGAAGTAACATAGCCATAGATCCAAAAAACAGTTTTGAGTTTTGTTTTTCAATCTGGACTCGGACCCGGACCCGGACTCATTACAGATTCAATTGACTGTTGACTGGGTTGACGCTGACTTAGTTGACTTAAACAACCCCCCGCCCGGCCCCCAGCCGATAGACTTTACCCACCATTACCCAGTCTATTACTACCCTACTCAACATCAATTGTAGGTAAGTAAGGGAAAGGTCTTTGAAGGCTTGAAGTCTTGAATCAAGTCTTGAAGGGCTTTAATTTCAAGGTCACAGTCACAGTACCAGGCTGACAGGCCCTGGTACAGGTACAGGTGCAGTGAATGATCAAATGATCAATTCAGCCTTTGCTTAGGTGTCCTCCGCCTGGCAAAGGTCGGAGACGGCCTCCCTACGATTTCCAGACAATTCAACGTGTTTCTCAGACAGGCTACAGAAATGAAGTCCAGGATCATGGTGAGGCCCTTTGTTTGGAGGACTATGTGACTTGGTTCACCGGCAACAAGTGTCCGGCATACAGAAGAGCCTTGGTGTTGGATTCCGGTGCCCGAACATCAAGACTCCAGGTCAGCTTCAGGTCTAGGTCTAAGTCTTAAGTCTACTCTGAGTCGAGTCTACTCCTTTTTTTGGACAAGTCTCGTCTCCGTCTCCGTTCCCAAGCTTTGCAGGTTTTTGCATAGGTGCCAAACCCGGGACTGAAATCCCAGGACTGACAGTCAAAGCCGCTAAAGCAAAGTGGCACAAAGAATTGGGGGACCCGGCCGTCAAGAAGGACAAAGTACAAGCCAATGATGAGCATAATAATCCCATTGGACTTGTGGCTTGGTTTGATTCGATGACTGCAACAACAATGTCCAAATTCAATTTCCAAATTCCAAGGAAGGTCAAAAGGGGCAAGAAGGGGGTAAGTACGACTCTATGACTACAACAAATAATAGGTAATTTTGAAGTGTCTGGCAGTCAGGTGGATCGGATCTATGTCCAGAAGAAAGACCTTCTGGTCAAGACCAACTACAAGGACACTATTTGTTTCCTTTTTTGGGCCGGCCTGGCCTAGCCCTGGCTTACTGCTTCTTCCTACTAGGCACTAGGCAGCAGTAGGGCATTAGGCACTGCATTCAATATATACTTAAAGTCACACACACACACACTGCCACTGCCATGCTGAGTTTCCCTACCACGCTTTGGGTGTGCTTAGTCTTGTTGCTATTTCATCGTTTGAGTTTGATTATCTTTGATTAGAGAATTAGAGAATTATGATGCAGGATAACTCTGTTCAGAACATCAAGGGCTATCAGGGCAATGGCCAGACTGAGAAGCAAGAGAAAACCATGGATGCCAGAGCGGCTGCTATGGAAGTAGATCTTGCGGAGGACAACAACCTCAACTTGTCAGCTCTACAAGGAGGAGGAACAGCACCAAGACCTAGCAACCAACCAACCGCACCTGGAACAGGGGGTGGCAGTAACAGCACAGCTGGAAGCAAAAACAAGAAGCGGCAGCAGCCACATCTGGTTGCAACGAAGGCACGCACCAGCACTATGAAGCTATGGAACAATTGCGGGTTGGATGTTGAGAAGGCAACGGGTTTGGTCCTGAATCATATCCCAAATTTCCAAATGCTGTTTTTTTCCTGGGAGCATTGGGCATTGGGCCATTGGGTATTTGCAAAGTGTTCTTCTGTAGTGTTTGTAGACAGGGGACAAACAGGGGACAGTTGCAAGTTTGCTTTAGAGATCTAGTACTGTTACTGTGACTACCTTAGCCTTAGTCATGTTGATACTTGTACAAGTTTTTGCCTTACTGGGGTCACTGGGTTCTGGTCGCATCCTAGTCCTAGACTAGACTCACAGAACTCTTCCCTGAGGCTCTTGGGCAGTTCCAGTCTGGTGCACCAAAGATGGTGCGACACATAGCCAAGAATTTGCAGGACGATAAGAAAGAGAAAGTCCTTGATGACAAAGGTGATGTAGTGCTTGATGCACTGGCCAAATTGCCGGATTTCACCATTGAGATCTTGGAACATGACCCAAGAACTGAAAGAATGATGACTAGATGGAAGATCTTGCAGGAGTTCTCAGTCAGAACCCCTGTGAAGACAGACTTGGAGGCAGGACAAATGCACAAGCGCTTGTATGATGCAATGCAGAAAGATGACTACCTTGCAGAGGCCGTCTCTGTGGGTGGCCAGGAGGTGTGTGCAACCCTTGGGCGCATTGCCTACATCCGTGATGTCCTGTTGAGGCTCCAGACCAGTTGTGACAAGGTTGACGCCTTGGTGGATTCACACAAGGATATGATCAACACAGTGAACACCGTTTCCAAGTCACTGATGGTTGAGGTTCAGCAGGCTTTGTCAGCTGCAATGGCAGAAGAAAAGGCTGCCTCAGAGGAGGAAAAAGCCAAGAAACTTGAGAAAGCAAGAATGGAGAAGGAACGTGCCAAAGAGCAAAAGAAGGCTGAACAAAAGAGAAAGCGGGAAGAGGAAAAGGATGCCAAGAAAAGGAAACAAGAGGCAGACAAAGCAGCCAAAGAGGCAGCGGCTGCTGCGGGGGCGAATCTTGACACTCCGCCACAAGAACCTGATGCAGATGGTCAGGGCAAGACCCGTTCTTCAACGAGAAGGGCACGGATTGGAGCAGTGACTGAGCTCACTGAAACAGATCCTGTGATTCTCAGAGACAAGCAACTGCCACTCCAATGCCATCTGACTGATTTTACAGTCACGTGTCAAGATTTCTTTCGTGAAATCATCCGACGGCCAGAGCAGGTTCAACTCATCAAAGACAAGGGTGTACTGCGCAAAATGTTTGCTTCCTACCCGGGCATTTCCAAAGAGACGGTGAATTCTTATGCAAAGAAACTCACGGCAGAAACTCAATTGATTGTCAGGACACTTTCTATTTTTTTTTAATATTTGATTCGGGATTTGGTCCGGCACGGTACTGAAGTACTGACTGGTACTAGTACTGCAGCAACAACAACAATAATCAACAATACTACACTTTTGACTGTTTTGACTGACTGACTTAGACTTAGACTCAAACTTCAATAGAAATAACATTCACATACTCACCTCACCACCACTGACCACCACATACACATAATAACTATTTACTGAGACTGACTGACTGAGACTGAGGCTCAGACTATCTTAGTATATTATTAACCTATTGCTTTGTGTCTTTGCCCTGACCCGACCCAGGGCATTTCCCTGTCAACTCTTAGGACATCAGTGCCTTCAAGACACAGTGCGAAGAGCAGTACAAGGCCGGACACCACAGGCTTAACAAGTTCATTGATGGACCAGGCTTGGTCCTTGGGCTTGATACGCAGCTTGGCGTGACAAGCGAGAAAGAGCAGCCAGATGATCTTCAAGCAGTGCTTCCGGTAGTCTTGGACCGGGCAGAGCTTGAGTCCTTGAACCTCCACTGCAAACTAAAGAGGGGGGTTGAGACGGTTGAGAGTTGAGAGGGGAGGCTTGGCAGGGCGGGGTCTGGGGCGGCCTGGGCCTGGGCCTGGGGTATTGAAACACGGGATTTAAGGACATGTATGACAGTATGACATACGACTTGTGGATATGGTCCACTGTTTGTTCAAAGGCCAATTTTACCGGGATTCAAATTCACAACACAATTCAATTCAGAATTCATTCATGGTGTCCATTTTCCTCAGGATGGTGAAAGCATTGGGCGACAATCCAAAGGACGATGATGTCAAGAGAGCAAAAATGAGGGTCAGTGGCTTGTCTTTGGCAGCTGCTTTGCGTGGACAACTCTCTACGTCGCTTTGCTCTGGTGGAATGCCCTTCATTCTCTATCAGGTGGAAGGCTCAAGGCTATGTGCAACACTGGACATCGAAGAGGGTTTCCAATCTGTGCAAATGCCCCTCTCAAGCAAACAGAAGTTGTAGTAGAGTCAGTCAGAGTGAGTGAGTGAGTCAGTAGTATAGTATAGAGTAGCAGTAGCCCGGGGCCCGGACTCCTGACTCCTGTTTGGGTGAACTAAGGTTGAAGGACCATGAGCTGACTCCGCTTGGAGACAAGGTAGAGGTTGAGGCCGCCGCCGCAGCGAAGAACACAGATATTGTTCTGACCGACGTGGTGCGGTTCTTTGAGGGGTTTAATGCACAAATGGCAGTGACACTTACTGATCTTGCTGAAAGCAGTGCTGCTGAATATGGCGTCCCACCGTCTTTGAAGATCACATATATGACTCCCGGTGATGCCTTGTATGTGCCCAGCAGTGTGATCATCATAGAGAAGTGCTTGGCTGCAAATGCCGTGGCAGTGCGGGTGCCCTTGACACTGGTTGATGAAACGACGTTGGCCAAGTTGGAGCTTGTCAAATCTCAAAATCAGCGGCAACTCAGCTAATATTAGCGGCGCCGGCGCCGGCCTGGAATTGGTCAGTAAAATGTAAAATGGAATTGAACACTGGGGACTGGAGACTGGGTCATTGAACTTTACTGAGCACTTGTTAAAACGGTGTTCGTGTTGCTGGACTCCACACTATGGACTGCGGACTGTGTGGTCTTAGAGTCTTGTGACTTGTGACCCAGTTGCCAAACACTAGAGCTGGCACCGTTTGTGGCCGCTACCACAGTCAGAAGCCAGTTCAGGTCCTCGCTTGCTGATGGTATGATTTCCATGCTACAGCCGCTGCAAGAAACCTTGCAGATGCGCCGTCACCAGATTGCTTCTCGGCCAAAACTTGGGGGACTCGGACTCGGACACTGGGACAAGTAGACCTCAGAAAGACCTCTTACTGTTACTGTGGACGTGGACGTGGACTACCCTGATCTTTAATAACTGTGCACTGTGCACTGTGCACACTGTGCACTAGGGTGCACTGGTGCACCTGATGAAAGTATATTCACATAGATAATTCAAATTCAAACACTTTCAAAGTTTTTGTAGCAAGCTGTGTCTGTGTCACTGTGCACTGTGCACTGTGCACCTGATGAAAGCTTATTCATAGTTCATTAATTCAATTCAAAGTTTTTGTAGTGAACTGTGTTGAGTGTTGTGATCCCTAGCTTGGCAGGATGAATGGTGCCGCGGCATCCCAGCCTCAGCTGGTGTGAATGCAGCTGGTATGAATCAGAGTCAGGGGAACTCTGACTCTGGCCAAACTAACACTGTCACTGTCAAACGCAGCTTAGATTTCAGCAATGAAGCAGCGGCAGCAGAAGACGAAGCAGCAACAACAGCAGCACCGCTTTCACCACTTCAGCAGTACAAGGAGGGCAAAGAACTCAGCCTTGAGCAGGGCAAATGGCTGCAGCAATTGGTTGATCGGGTTGAGAACGAGTTCAAGTCAATGCCCGATGAGGAGTTCTGTCGACAACTGGAAGTAGCCAAAAAACACATTCATCTCAAGGAACATGAGGCGTATGTCAGGGCAAAAGAATGCTTTAGTGAAGAGGACTGGCACTTCGCAGATCCTGAGGGAGATGAATGTGAAGATCTCAAAGGCTTCAAAGTGTGGCTCCTCATGAAGGACCTGCAGTTTGAAACTAATGCTACAGCAGCGGAAGCGGAAGCGCCAGCACCAGCCATGACTAGTCCCACAATTGAAGATGAAGCAACAAGACAAACACAAGCAGATTCACTGGAGCTGCCTGATGAGGCAATGGCACCGGAACTGGAACCGGAACTACCGGAACCGGAACTTCTGGAACACCCACAAAGCCGAGATGCAGCAACATTGGCAGAACATCAGCAGCAGGCCCAGGCCGAGGCCAAGCCAAGTGAGCCGGAAGCTTTACAGCAAATGCAGCAGCAGGCACCAAACACAGTTGAACTGGAGATGGCGAAGGCGGAGACCGTGGGGATGGCGGAGGTGGCACCGGAGCAGAAACCAAAGGGGGAAGCTGGACTCTCACCGGCAGACGACAAAGAGTCCAATTCCAAGGGGGAGAAGGCGAAGGAGGGGCCAGCGGCGGCAGTGGCACCACCACCAGAAGTTCAGCCACAGCAACAGGCTGCAGCAGAAGTACCTGAAGCAAAGGTTCAGCCACAGGATCCTCTGCACCTGCAGACTGCAGCAGCAGCAAAAGCAGCAGAACCAGAGATTCACCCACAGCCACAGTCACAGCCTGGAGGACCAAAGATTGATCCGCCGCCACAGGGTGGAGAAGCAGCGTTTCAGCCACAGCAACAAGATGCAGCAGCAGCAAAAGCAGCAGAACCAGAGATTCACCCACAGCCACAGTCACAGTCACAGCCTGGAGGACCAAAGGTTGATCCGCCACAGGCTGGAGAAGCAGCGGTTCACCCACAGCAACAGGCTGCAGCAGCAGCAAAAGCAGCAGAACCAGAGATTCACCCACAGCCACAGTCACAGCCTGGAGGACCAAAGGTTGATCCGCCACAGGCTGGAGAAGCAGCGGTTCACCCACAGCAACAGGCT
>JAOBYK010919758.1:0-48113 GCA_025434845.1 Phenganax subtilis | reverse complement strand
CTGCACAAGAAAGCCGAGCATAAGTGATAAGTACATTTTTTGAGCATTTTCGTGAAATAAGACGAGGACTTCAAAGCCAAAAGGGAAACCGTTTTCAATTGAAGTGCGGTATGGAAATGTACTAAACTTAGAAGGCCCTAAAATGAGATGCGATTTTTTGCAATCAATATTAATACGAACAATGTCTGACTTTGATAAATCTGCGTATGACTTTTGAATTTTAATATATCTTGCATTAGAGGATATATTAAAATTGGTTTTCAAAAGACATTAATTAGTCAAATATTGTACGTAAAGTCCCTGATCTTGATATAGACACGTGATATCAAAGATGATGAAGTTGTGGATAAGAAGATGTGTTACTTTTTTTCTGCAATGATTCAACAATCCCTGACCTTGATGTGAAGGGCCTTGAAAACAGTCAAAGGCGAACAAGTTTGCTGGATTTCCTTCATTTTTGATTTGAACCAAAGTCTATTAATCCTTTTAATAACAAACCCAACCAAAACTCAAGACGACCTATTGTGAGACAGCGCTAATCCCAAGCAGGGTTTGTGCCGAATTTGCAGTTTTGATACGTAGTTTTGTTTTCATAATTGCTTTATCAAGGCAGTTGCCATGAATATGCGTAAGTAGGTATAGTTAGCTTGTAATTTCTTTCTTAAATTGTGTCTGATTAGCGCACATAATCTGTTACTGATTTTAAGGCTTATTCAGGAAATGGTATCCCATAGACAATATGCATTAGTATTAATGAGTGGAACGCTGATAAGGTGTCGAATTCTTGATTGCTGCTATTGAAGATAGCCGCGATAGAACTCACAAATCTATACGACAGTTCGGGTATACAAGCCGATTATCAAAACATGAGGAAATTAGCTAACGTTTGTGACCACTCTAACGAGAATCCTCCGTACCGAGAAGGCTATAACAAAATTTCTTTGGTGGATGATAATTTTGCTTCCAATGGACGCCAAAAAGCAGCTGGGTTGTCGGATGCTAAACTTCGCGGGACTACGATTTCATTTCGAGATATAAAATTCAGCGTGCAAACGAAAATTAAGAAGAAAAGAGTCACGAAAATTATTGTCAAAGGAATAAGGTTTGAACGAAATTTGAATGTTTTAAAAATTGATTTTTGTTACATTTTTGCCGGGTTTGTTCAACCGGATATGGGGGATGTATAGCACCTGATGTTCGTTATGCCTTGAATTATTCCAAAGTCCAGGGGCCTGTTTTAGAATTTAGAGTTAGACGTCGAATATGAAAGTCTAGACAAGTTCACAATGTTGAAGTGTCTCAAATCGTATTCGGGTTTTTGATATTTTTGATAAAACTTCAAAATAGCCATAATGTGTCATAATTAATAATTATGGTAGCGGTGAACTTACTAGCTTATGTAATTTTATCTTACGCAAGCACATCGACGTTTCTGTGGTTATGTAATAACATTAGTTTTAGGGAAATATAATTAAAAATACTTAATATGCAAATTTTTTACAAGAAATGCTTTGGCTGGGCAAATTATATTTGACATGTTGTGAGTGATTCTTGCCTTTGGCATAATATATTCACAATGTCAGCTAACTGTATCTCTAACAATATCATGTAAAGTGCAATGTGAAAATATGCAAGATAAGGCAGTACCTCGGGCAGTATATTTGAATCTTTGAGTATGAAAATGGCAGAACTAGTAAGCGTTCGTTCCTCAAACGAGAAAGCCGAAAGCAGTGAAGATAAATTAACCAACAGCGAAATATGCATCGATAATCCTGCTTATTCAAGCGATATCGAAGCTGTTAATGGGAAAACTCGTAGTAATTCTATTCTCAAAGGCACTACAATTTCATTCCGAAACGTCACTTACACTGTGGAAACAAAAGTTAAGAAGAAAAAAGTCCAAAGACAAATTGTGAAAGGGATAAGGTACGATTTTTGAAATGTAACCAAACTCGGTGGACAAACATTCATGAATATAAGATTTTTAATCTGCTATTTTATTGCTGTCATCAACACTTTTAACATTGCAAATGTGAGACACTTTAGTCGGAATTAGCATTAGATTAGTGTTATTTTACTCTTTAGACGTGAATGTGTGCAATAAATAGTTCAGTCCTACGTGATGCAATTCACGACTTGTGTTTTATTTACTGCTGGCTCGCCGAGACCACTGTATTTGATTCAGTTTTGAAATAAATTAACGCAATTTTATTGTCATAAGCTTGTTTGTTGTTGAAATCGATAGGTGATTTTCCGGTCAGACTATTTTAGGGAATTTGAACTACTCACAAAATTTGCTTTGTTTGCTACTTTTGTCTGGTTGAGGAACAAAGAGTGTATAAGTTATAGACTCATTCTACTTCAACGAGGCACTGCGTGGCGAATATAACGGTATATTTTTGCAAAGCCGAAAAGAAGACTTGTGGTATTTTTGGGTTATATGGTAAGATGTAGCAGCAGAGTCAGGCCTACATGAAGCATTCCGTCTTTCTGGACATGGTATTTCCACCTATTTTTCTGATGTCATAGCGGCGAAAAATGGTGGTTAGAATAAAAATACGGATGGTGGATGACACTGTGTTTGTCACAATGTAGTTGTTGAAGCTACAATTTTGTCCCCTCATCTGCATTTTATTCCCTTATCATCCACATTTATCCCTTTGTGCTGACGTCATTCCCTTATCCGTATTCTACATTGATTTCTATATAACTGGATTGCATGATGTCAGCTGTCAAAATTTTGAAGCCATCGCGGCCATCTTGGTACTCCAAATTCGTGATTTTCGCTAGCTTCACTTTTGCAGCCGGATGTGCAATCCAGTTATATAGAAATCAATGGTATTCTATCTTCTAAACCGCATAAATCTCCCGCTCCGTATGTTATCCCTCATCCGCTGCTATCCGCTTATCTGTCATCCGCGAGTCGTATCCGCATTTTATCATACTCGGAAACAATATCGGAAAAATATATTTATATCAAATAGAGAATATTACATGACGGTGCAGATAATATAAATTTTATCTTTAAGTGGCAAAAGTACTTTTTTTCGAATGAGTTTAACGAATGAGTTGTATATTGTTTTCACTTCTCAACACGAGAAGGCGAACTTCATATCTTCAAACTACAGTGTCACGTTCTGTTAATTGTATCGTGAAAGATGAAAAAACAACTACAACATAAACAGAACTAAAAGAGACAAACCTTTTCGAAGCCTTTTTCCGACTTTTGTAGCTCCTAGAAACCAATTGATTCAATTGTTTCTAGTGTACTTCAACAGCAAGGATTCTTCGAATGACTTTGACTAACTTAAAGCAATTTTCTTCGAAATTCAGCCTTCACCAATCACAAAAACATATTAACTCTTTTTGCTTCTCAAGAAACGGCATCGCCATTTTGATTGGGTGGAAACTGATAACGAATTTACCATTTATTTATTAGTGAGGATAAGTGAGGATAAATGAGGATATAGAAAATATACCACGGCGCATTTCTCAGAGTACGTTTCTCAGACTACATAAAACACGTGTATAACTACACTGCCACTCACAACACATGAAGTGGTCATCTATGACCTGCTTTTTTTGAAAACCAGTGTTTGAAAACTATACTTTCTATAAAAGTTTACTTTATTGTTGCGCATGGCCTAAAATAGTAAACTTTTCTTGTTGCCTACAAATTCACACAATGGGTTACTACTCTTGGCAATATCACTATCACTAGTTTTTTATTTCATTTTTATTAATATTTTTTAGTGGTGTTTTTCCTCCCGGAATGAACGCTATTCTAGGTCCGACAGGATGTGGAAAAACTTCGTGAGTTTCAAATATTGTTCATAGATTTTCGGCGATAGGGATTAGCGATTTTTTTTTAAACCTATTATGTAATCATACAGGACACTTGACATGCTCGCTGATCGTAAAGACACCTCACAAGTGACGGGTGATATTATGGTTAATGGTGCGAAAAAACCCTCAAATTTTAAGAGGATGACAGGATATGTTGTTCAGGTAGTAAAGGCAATATAATGTCTTTGATTTAACAACTCAATGTTGAAATAAATGATTACATCACAAAGAATAAAGAGGCACTTAAAAAACTTAATTGAACTTTTTATACCCAATTAATTTAACTGAACTTAGAGTAACAATTACTAAATGTATACTTGGTAGAGTAGGGAATGCAAAATAAGATTCCCCTAAAATAACATATAAAAAATAATTGTTGAAACAGAATTCGGTTTTGTATAATGCTTAGGACGGCATTCCACTGTTAGGTTTTTTCACGCACGTAAAAGTTTCAATCGTTCGAAATTTTGTATTTTGTGGAGATCCCTTGACAGATAGCCATGTACTCATCACTAAAAAACAGTGAATACTAAACATTTCATTTTGTAGTCGTTGATAAACTGATCTTTATTGCATTCTTACGCACGGGCGTACATGCTCATGAAAAACGCGACAGAGAAAAATTTAATCAGACGTCAAGTATAGCCTACTACATAATTTAGCTGGAATCATACAAAGTCTTGTTAAATATCCCAAGTGATTCTTTTCTAATTGTGTGTAGCACGATGTTGTGATGGGTCTATTGACCGTTCGTGAGAATATTTATTTCTCAGCATCTTTGCGTCTCCCCTCGTCAATGTCAAGTGAAGAAAAAAAGCAAAAAGTTGATAAACTCATCGAGGAACTTGGATTGAGTGAAGTTGCCGACTCAAAGGTACACACACTTGGTTTTCATCCTTCTGTAACTGAATTTCCCAAGGAACTACTGGAGGAGAGCAGACGATTGTCAACTTGCAGTTGATCATTAGAAAATGGTGGTTTTTATTATTGGTGTTGTATATGATGAATATTACACAAAGAAGTCGGAATAAGTTTGATTTGCTTGCGCCTATAAGGATATTAAATTCTAGCTTAAAGAAGTTCAGGTATGTAATCTATGTAATCCTAACCATAAATCTAATCTTAGACTTGATTAATAACCATGCAAATCTCTCAGGTTGGAACAGAAATTGTACGAGGGATATCAGGGGGTGAGAAGAGACGAACGGGGATTGGAATGGAATTGATTATCTCTCCGCGAGTCCTGTTTTTGGATGAACCTACCACTGGCTTGGATGCTTCTACTGCATCAAGTGTCATGCAGTTACTTCACGAGTAAGAAATGTTTTGTGTACAGCAAACACGTTGAATTGACACGTTGAATTGCTCGTGGGTAGGAGAAGTAGATTTTCATTGTCAAACTGCATGACGCACATTTTCTCTTTTACTTTTAGCTTGAGCAGGAAAGGCAATACGATAATATTTTCCATCCATCAACCGCGCTATTCAATCTTCAAATTATTTGATAATGTGTGTCTCTTGGGAGATGGCCACATGATGTATAACGGACCAGCACATGATGCTTTGGGATACTTTAAGGATATAGGTAGACTAAACCAGACATTCTACTCTAATTCTAACGATTTTCCTTGGCAAGGAGCGTCGACCCTCACTCATTTAAGGTCCTACATATTGCAAGGAAGTGACCTTCTTCAAAATGAAACATGATTTGTGGGGTTCAACAGTCGCTAATATTTTATTCTAGGTTACGAATGTGAGCCGCACAACAATCCTCCGGATTTTTTTTTGGACGTTATCAACTCAGCTAGAATGCATACAACAGATGACGACGAAGAAAATCAAAATGGTAAATAAAAAGAAATAGTTGGGGTGTTAAAGTTTGCAGTTTGCAGAAAAGAAATGAGGTTTTCCGTAAGAAATTGTTCTTTAAATGTCCCGAGCATTATATACAGATACAATCCCTGACCTTCATTCTTTTATGAAACAATTTTCGGGGCTCCATCTTCTAGAAAA
Organism: Phenganax subtilis; assembly: GCA_025434845.1. Taxonomy (NCBI): domain Eukaryota; kingdom Metazoa; phylum Cnidaria; class Anthozoa; order Malacalcyonacea; family Clavulariidae; genus Phenganax; species Phenganax subtilis. The sequence continues at coordinate 42,254 of JAOBYK010919758.1, read as the reverse complement.
TTTACCATTGATATCTTCTTCCTCTTCACCTGTTAAGAAATGGAGAAAGGATCAGTAACTACACTGGATCTAGCTCTGAGGTTCAAGGATTCTGTCCAGGGTCAAGCTGTGGAGAACCAAGTCGCTGAAATCTACAAAAAGATGAAGGCAACCCCAGACGAAGACACGATGGTGAATAACGAATTTGAACAAATGGATCATTATGCTACGGGATGGTTCAAACAGGTGGGCTAACTATTAGCAATTTATTATAGGATTAAGACTGATTTCAGAGAATAAATTATTAGTTCTCATGGTCACAATTTTTTATGTTTATTTTGTAGTTAGCTATCGTGGGTCAACGATCTGTTCGCGGACTTACAAGAAATCCGATAACCACAATTGTTCAGGTGCACAAGAAACCATATTATTTTTTTTCAGTCTTATGCTTTTTGAATATGAACAACGATTTGTGTGGTCAATTTTAATGCACAACATCTCCGATTTTGATACAGATAATTCAATACAACTATAAGAATCCGTAGTTTATTTTAGTTTTTTGTCATGGCATTTCTTGGGATCATTGTTGGTGCGCTGTACTTCCAAATGGAGAAGGACGAGAGAGGAATACAAAATAGGTAAGTTTTTTGTATTTTTTTCGACTTCTACTTTATAATCTACGGGTGAATTTAAATATAATCAAATTTATATCTTTCTTATTTTAGGGTCGGAGCTTTGTTCTTTATTACTATGAATATGGTTTATGCAAATTTGGATTCCATCGAACTACTTCTAAAAGAGAAGCCCATTTTTGTGTAAGAAATTATAGCACCTGTATTTGTTTGAAGTCTTTCCATAATTCCACATTGAGTGGTCGTGGTTGATCTTCAGAATTCTGCGCACTATACATACGCTGATTCTACATGCTTTTTTATCGTAAAAGCTAGTATAATTACTATGATATAGTGTAGACAATTGTGCAATATATGGTATATTTATGTTTCGTATTTTAGGCACGAATCAGCAAGCGGTTATTACAGAGTATCCGTTTATTTTTTGGCAAAGATTTTTGGAGAATTTCTTCCATACAGAGCACTTTCTGCTTTTCTGTTTGGTGTTATAGCTTATTGGATGTCAGGTGAGCAAGAATAATACAGTAGTGTTGATTCAACTGATACTTAATTCTCGAATTTAAACTTTACGGGAACCACAACGGATTAGTTTCTGGCATGAATACCAAAACAGTTCCTTTTGGCGTCAATATTTTGTTTTTGACGGCCGATCTAACAACGTCCGGCACATTCGCTGACGAAATTTTCTTTTCAAATAACCAACTTTAAAAAAATTATTATGTAAATATTTTCATTAGTATGCATACAATACTAGAGACATAAAGAAACGAAATAAAACCAAAGGATGTTTAAAATATTTTATGGATTGCAAACACTTTCTCGCGATGCTCCGTTTTTTACAAGATGGCCGTCGAACAAATCAGAGCCCGCAACATTTTGGTGTGACAAAAATCTTGTAAAATAAAATATAAGCTGAAATCTTTCAAAAATACTAGTCACTGCGAAGCTTTTATTCCATTAAGGTACAAGGAGAGTCTCACTCGGATGGAAGAATTGTTTGGGTGAGACGGAGTAAACTTGCAAAAAATTAACGCATTGATTATTTCCCTTTAGGTTTCGACAGTGATGCTGGGAAATTCTTCATATTTTCTTTGACTCTGATTCAGGTCTCCGTTTGCGGTTGCAGTTTTGCTTTCTTGCTTAGTTCAACTTTTGGAGTTTTCGCTATTGCAAATTTAATGGCAGCCTTTCTATACACTATTATGTTGGTATGTAGCTAAGAATTGATAGTTTTGACGTTCCTTTTCAAAGCCTGTCTTCCACTATAGGCGCAATTTTCCGTGCGGAAAATAAATTTGCCAAACTGATTGGCTAGCAATATATTCCCCCCTCGAAGCGAACCAATCACGTCGCTAAACTTATTTTCCGTACGGAAAATTCCTCCTAGTGGAAAACAAGCTTGACTGGTAGCGCTTTGACAATTTTAGTCTTTGTAGGTATTTGGTGGTCTTTTACTTAACCAAGAATCGTTTGGCGACTGGATTGGTTGGTTCAGATATTTGAGCATTTTCAAATATGGAATGGAGGTATTTTCGTATGTTCTTATCATTTTGTTTTTATTCAAAAGCTGAAAATGTTCTACACTCAACAAAAAAAACAAACAGCAAAAGTAATATAACTGAAACAGGATGAAATGGGTTGCCAATTGTACTTTTCTCCCTGTAGTGTTTACAAATTAATGAACTGGATGGAATGACGTTTGATTGCCCTGCTGTAAATAGCAGTACAACCGAACCAAATAGTCATGTGTTGTGGTAAGTCAGTCATACTTTTTGGCTCCGCTGATTCTTCAGTTTTTTTGTTTACAGCAAATCTATTGTAACTCGAATTGACCAGTACCTTGACCACTCAGCCACGTTCTAACGTCGAACTTTTCATGTGCCGAATCGAATGCAAATGAGCCTAAACAAAGACTTGGGCTCATTTGCATTCGATTCGGCACATGAAAAGTTCGACGTTTGAACCGGGCCTCAGTAGTCAAGAAAGTGAACTGCTCAAGAAACTTTGTCCTTGAAAACTTTCTCGCCTGTTTGAGGTTTATAATGTCATTTTGTTTTTCCATAGTCTTACTGGTTCGGAGTATCTGGACTCCCAAGGTATCGACACTGGCATGTTATGGTGGAACCAATTTATTTTGTTCTCAATGAGCTTTGTCTTTTGCTTTATTACTTACTTACAACTCCGTCGAGTCAAGAAAGATAAGTAATCGCGTCGCTTTTTAAACGTTTTTTTAATCATGGGATGAAAATTTTCAACTTTTTGTATTATTTAATGCATTACTGCAGTAGTGGGATTACACTTGTCTATAATCCTTGAAAATAGAGTTTTTGAATGAAAATATCAATTTCTATTTTTTGAAAGGACACACTGTTGTAACTATGTTCAATCCCGACCTGGATACAGGATATTGGCTTGAGAGATAAAGGTTATACTATTATCCACTATTATACCAAGAATGTTTCAAAAGCTCTTTCGTAACGTTTCATCGTTTAAACGTTTAAACGTTTTAACGGCAACTAATTTTCCGAGGTCATTCTGAAAGGCCTCAGATTTTAAAATTTTCCGGGTAGCAACCCCTCGTATCTTCCATGACAATCTTACGTCTCTGGTGTTCGATAGCTTCCATCCAAATCCAAAGCGTGCTTCGCGTGCAATTGGTAGCTGCCTCGCGTGACGATCGTGCAGTCTGACAGTCTTATCAGTCTTACATATTGACATTATTAACACTGTTCACACCGTTCACACCACATAAACGTCACGCGGGTCAGGAACTATCGCGCGCAAGACAAACATTACCGCCAGCTATAAATTAAGTACTATATTTACATTAATTTAAGCAAGCAAAATGATTTCTGGGCAGCCTATCGCTGAATGGAAATTAATCGTGGGATGGAAATATTGCCTTTATATATTAAAGTTTATATCAATCCATCTACGCCATGTTGCCGGTCAAAGAATTCGCCGGTTCGTCAAAAATATGTAGCTCTGAAGAGATTACATGATGTATTATTCTCGATACAAGTAAGACTTCTTTTTATTTTGTAATGTCGAATATTTCCAACAACTAATTAGATGAGGTCGGAAACCAAAATATTCAATTATATTCATTTCGCCATTTGAGTAAAGAGAGCCGCGCTCGTGTTTTCTATAGCTGTAAAGACCGCATCTCATGGAAAGCTTCTTTGTGTAATGGTATGTCTTTTTGTATAACAACACAGTTTGCTCTTATGTATTTTAAAAAGAAATGCTAATTATGATTAACACTGTCTATTTGTTTCGTTTTAACTTGTGTTCTGTATTTGTGGCATAAATTTTACAGCTGGTTCGTTGTTCGTTGGGCAGAAATCAATTAATGGTGCTGTACTTGTCGATATATTCGCTCTCGTTTCTTGTCAAGACAAATATCTAAATTATGAATTCAAGCGGACAATTTGAATCGCAAAGTGAAGTTGCCAAAATTCTAAAAGGACTGCTGTTTTCCGGAATAACGCTCTCGACAATTTGTGGCAATTCGCTTTCTTTACTGGCGCTATTTGTTACAAAAAAATGGCACACGAAGTACTTAATTGTAAACTTAGCTATAACGGATTTGCTGCTGGGTTGTTTAGTGATGCCTTTTGCGACAATTTCAGCGGTGAAATATCGTTGGATATTTGAGCATAGTTTGTGTGACTTACAAGGTTGTTTGGGGTTCCTTTTATGCCAAATTTCAATAGTGACTATTACGTGTGTAAGTATCGAACGCTACGTTTTATTCACTTACCCGAGCGTGCATTTCAAAATGGTGCAGAGTGGTACGAAATTTATGCAGTGGCTTGTCATGGGCACTTGGGTTTACAGTGGAATGTGGACGTTTATCGCGTGGCAAGTTTCGCATTTTTCTTACGCGAATGAGTTGCTCAATTGCGCAGTAAGATGGCGGCACAGTTACCTCTTTACGTTGACTTGTGGCATACTAACCAGTTGTCTGCCTATGAATATAATTCTTTTGTGCAACTTTAAAGTAACATTGAAGATTAGAAAGAAAATTAAAAGATTAGGTATGGCAAGAAAGCGCTCGGATAGTGACAAATTGAAGCGAAAATTAGCCGAACTAAGGATTTCTAGAATGCTATTGGTTGTTACAATCGCGTTTTTGTTATGTTGGACGCCATATTCGGTCTCTGGGATCTGCTACCTTATGCCAAATTGTTCTTGGCCCGATGAGTATTTCACGGCTTGTGTGTTTTTCTGTCTTTTTAACAGTTGTATTAATCCAATTCTTTACGGTGCGTTTGATAGAAGGTTTTGCAAGGCATTGAGATATATTATTTGGAAAGTATTTAGATATACAAGTGCTTCAAAAATTAGACGAATAGCTGCGGTAAACATGGCACTAGACTGATACGGTGGCGAAAACTGGTTTGCATGCCCCGCATCTGGTGTGTATCGTGTGTTTAAAATCTTTTGACTTTTAGGACTATTACGATTTGTTTTTGATTAATCCTAAGGTTAGGAGTAATGTTTGGAATAAAGTTTGGAGTAAGTTAGCGTTGGTTTTGGTTATACTTCAGCCTCAGCGTATTATTCGGTTCGCACTTAGTTAGAATGGCGGCCATCTTGAATTCAGTAATTTTGACGGATTGAAATTGTTCCCAAAATAATGCGTTCTTTGTTAGACTTTTTTGCCTAGACTTTGTTATAGCCATGGCTTGAGATCCAGATCATTGTTGGCCGGATTTTTTCTGGTTTTTCTCAAGCCCGTAGCTAAGGGGGAGGCGGCTTGGGGAGCAATGCCCGCCCATCCGGAAATAAAATCTGATTACTATCGGTTTATATTTTTGTGGCTCCCATGGTTACATATTCATGACAAACAGTTCGGAAATTTGCTTTAAGTACGCGGATACTCAAGCAAAAAGTCATTAACCGCTGGAAACGTCACGGAATTTCACGGAATTTCACTGAATTCGTTATGGAGATAGTATTCGATATGAAATATTTTGTTTTTCTTGGAAACACTGCATTAATATTTGCAGTGAAAGCTATGAAAAAAACGCTGCTGGATTATTCTTTACGAAGACGAAAGGAACCAATCCAACCGATCCAATATTCTTTTCGTTTTGAAGGAATGTATTCTTACCAATATTCCAACGCTGCGACAGAAAATTAGCCCTAAAACGGCTCCTTTGCTAAACTTTTTAGCAATTCCCCCGTAGAAATTGAGGATCAGCTACGGGCTTGGTTTTTCTTGCTCGAGAACGAGCTTTCACTAAATCCATTTAACTCGCCTTAGTCCTTTTGAGATTGAATTCATTTCGCGGCTCCCGCCAAAATTGAGCTTCATCGTTGCAAATGATGGAGCTGTTTCTTACTGGAGCCTGTATTGTTCGAGTCTGGATGAAGTTAACTGGCTTAAACACAAAGAAAAACAGCAGAACAGATGATAACCGTTTTATCAAGGTAATTTTAACCTCCCACACCTTTTTATTGCTATATTAATTTTTACATGTTTCATGTAATGCTTCACTTCTTAAAAATCTTTCAAGACAAATATTAAGAAGTCATTAAAATGAATTATGTTGATATTTACATCGTAAAACGTGATCTGCATTGTATCCGTGGGGCGTAATTGTCGATAAAAATGCTCTGTGATATGAGAATTAACGATGAATTTATCATTAAATGTGTTTTTGTTTTGCCTTATCATAATTTAAATGATTTAATTTCCCTCAGTTAAATGCCCAAACTTGGCAAAATTTTGAGATAATGCGCTCGGCAGAAGTTGTCGAACTAGAATCGGAAGTATCAGTGGTGATCTTCGGTTTATGTCGTAACCGATTACAAAACCTCTCATCGGTCATAATTTTATTTATGTTGATAGTAAATACATACATAATAAGCCTTTTTAGTATCTATTTCCTTGGGGAACGTGAAAGCCTTTTTTTGAGACATATAAGTCGTGAAATTTTGCGTTGCGAAACGTGATTCAGACCTTCCTTTTACCACCCTCTGAATTGTGGTGAGTGTCATTTCAAAATATCAATCTCAAGTTTTAAACACAATAAATCCAAAAAGAGGAGTAGTATTTTCTGAACAAGTAGATTGTGCATATAAAAATGCCCTTCAAAAAAGGAATAAAATTATAGAAATATACCTACAACCTTTACAATGTGAACTCTGATCTCAACAAGCTTCTGGATCAGAGTGTGATGGTGATGAGTGATGACCACTGAGCTATATAATATACCGTATATTATGTAGCTCAGTGGTGATGACCAGTGGTGATGACGTGTCGTGCGTGTCACGCGTGGGAGATTCACTTCCGCGTTTTTTAAAAGACTGGGGATAGTAAAACTAGAAGACGATGTCAATCATGGATGAACGAATTTCGAAGCGAAGATGAGAAATTCGTCTTCAATTTTCGCCATTTTAGGCGTCTCCTTGGTGTTTTTTATCACTATAAGCGATGGAAATGCACTTAGAGAAGGTGAAGATGACATTTCTATGGATCACTATGTACATTACGACGAATTAAGTAAATTATTAAAAACTTTAACGGACAAATATTCTGCCATTTCACGACTGCATTCTATTGGCACGTCGGTTCAAGGAAGAGAGCTATGGGTGATACAAATTACAAATGACATACAAAAGGATAATCCAAGGAAACCTATGTTCAAATACGTCGGAAATATGCACGGAAATGAAGCAATTGGTAGACAAGTTTTGATTTACTTGATACAATATTTATTGAAGAATTATAAACAGCCTGGGCAAGAACGCGTAACAAAATTAATAGAAACGACTAATTTGTTCATTATGCCAAGCATAAATCCCGATGGTTTTGAAGCAGCGAGGGAGGGCGACTGTTTTGGCGTAGAAGGCCGATCAAATGCCAATGGGGTAGACCTTAATCGCAATTTCCCTGATCAGTTCAACAATTGGGAATCTTATGATATCAATCGAGCGCAGCCAGAAACCAGAGCTATGATTCACTGGATCCATAGCAACAAATTTGTGCTGTCGGCAAATTTGCACGGTGGCGCTCTAGTCGCTAGCTATCCCTTTGACAGTAATTCTGAGCATATTGCAATGGGTGTCGAGAGTCTAACTCCTGATCAATCTATTTTCAAGCATCTGGCTATGGTATATGCTACAAAACACAAGACAATGAGCAAAGGGGACCCAAGTTGCGAAGAGCACTTTCCAGGTGGCATTACTAATGGTGCTGAGTGGTACAATGTCCCTGGCGGCATGGAAGATGTAAACTACCTGCTTAGTAACTGCTTTGAAATCACGTTAGAGTTGTCTTGCTGTAAATATCCTTCGGCGGAAAAACTTCGAGGGGAGTGGGAGAAAAATAAAGAAGCATTGTTATCTTATATGGAAGAAACGCACAAAGGAGCTCATGGTTTTGTAACAGATGTAAACGGCAAACCAATTGCTGATGCTGTGATTCATGTCGAGAATGTAAAGCACAATATTACCACAACAAAATATGGTGCATTTTGGAGACTACTCGTGCCAAGAGCTTATGAGATTTCTGCTTGCGCTAAAGGCTATAGATGTGTCACAAAGTATATCCATGTTACTGACACCCAACCTGCTATTGTGAATTTCAGATTGCCTGTTGATAAGCAAGCCAATCCCAATATTCTAGTTCAGGATATTCTTTTAAGAAAAAGACGAAATTTTGCTAATCCTATCGCAGCTGAGGCTACGAAATATTCAAGTGATTCAACTTTAAGTTATATTCCTTTAAGTGCAAGCAATTTTACAGATATTTTTCAAAACTGGCAAAAGCCTTCTGTGTTTGTTCATCACAATTATGAGCAAATGACGACGTTTTTACAGAACTACGCCAATAAGTATCCCGAAATAACGAAGCTGTATTCTGTTGGAACGTCTGTGGAAAAACGCGAGCTGTGGGTTATAGAAATTTCAGACTATCCTGGTAAGCATGAACCAGGAGAGCCTGAGTTTAAATATGTCGGCAATATGCATGGGAACGAAGTCGTCGGTCGAGAAATGCTTCTTTTGTTGATAAAAGTGTTATGTGAAAACTACAAGAAATTTCCAGAAATTGGTGCGATTGTACAAAACACAAGGATATATATAATGCCATCAATGAACCCAGACGGGTACGAACGAGCGGTGATCGAGGACGATTTGGCTGGTCGGGAAAACGCTCATGGCGTTGACTTGAATAGAGATTTTCCGGACCGATTCGACTCCGAACAAAAAATTCGATCGGCGATAAGACAGCCCGAGACAAACGCTTTAATATCATGGATAACTTCGAATCCGTTTGTCTTATCAGCTAATTTACACGGTGGCTCCCTCGTTGCGAATTATCCATACGATGACACCCAAAATGGAGTAAGCGCGTACGCAAGGAGCCCAGATGATGCTTTGTTTAGGCAGTTAGCAAAGACTTATGCTAATGCTCATCCTGTGATGAGTCTGGGGAAGTCTTGTCCCGATTTTCCTAGCGATGTTTTTGAGAACGGTATCACAAACGGGGCGAATTGGTATGTCGTTTCTGGTGGCATGCAAGATTTCAACTACATTCATAGTAATTGCTTCGAAATTACGATCGAAATGAGTTGCGTAAAATTTCCAAAAGCTAGCCAATTGCATTCTTATTGGGATGCCCACAAGTTACCACTGATTTTGTTTATGACTCAAGTTCATAAGGGTGTGCGCGGTTTTGTGAGGTCGAACGACGGTACGCCGCTCAAACGTGCGGCCATAACTGTTTCTGGAATAGCACATGTTGTATTCACTGCTGATGACGGCGACTATTGGCGACTTTTGGTTCCAGGAACGTATAACATTACGGCTGGAACTGATGGCTATATTTCTCAGAAAAAAGAAGTCGTTGTACCACAGGGCCTAGCGATTATCGTAAATTTTACGCTCTCACTCGTGAAAAGTATTGCCAAGGAAAACATAGCAAAGAATAAAATGATTTCATTTGTATCACCAGTGCCGCCGCTTATCGATAAACTTCAACAAAACGAGCCCCCAAAGCCTGTTATCCCTATGGCAAAACCCACTGCCAAAGCAGTTTTAACGAAACCTATTTTGACGAAACCAACAAAACCGGATGTGACCCAAAATGCGCAATTTATTCCAGGTAATAGTGCACAAATTTCGTAAGGCCTGTTTGGACCTGTCCACCGGCGATTTTTCGAATTTTGAATGATGTGATAGAGTGGAATGCCATACAAAAATACAACGCTGTTGTAAGTGTCCGACATATGCGTCAGTAAACCCACTCCATCTCATCGTTCAAAGTGAGAAAATCGCAGTGGAACTCTCCAGTGTAAACGGGCCTTTATGAAGTTTATATTCTAAATGTGTTTGCAAATGTTAGTGAAAAGCAAGAGTCTCTCCTTGAAAAATAAAACTGTTTGAGGTAGAGCAACGCTTCAACGGGGCCCTTGTGAAAGCACTGCATCTTGAGTCCCGTTCACACGGGACCTTTTCTGCGAAGTCGCAACATTGAATTAGGCTGTGTTTACTCTTGAAAGGTCTTAAACGTACTATTTCGGTCTATTCCTGTTTTGTTATTGTAATTTTAAGCGCACAAGTCGTCTTTTGATTGTTGAGCTTGGTGTCGTGACCCGGCGAATTCAGTACCCTGTGAACAGTGGCTTACAATCATGTTGTTTGTTTTCTGTAAAGGTTTTGAAAAGTGGTCGCATCATAACTACAAACAACTTGTAGATTTCTTGGATAAGATAACACAAACATATCCGGACATAACCTCGCGATCATCCATCGGCCAAAGTATGCAAGGTCACGTCATCTATTCTTTGGAGGTGTCTGAAGACCCAGGTATACCAAAGGAAGGCAAGCCTGTTGTGGGATTCATTGGAAATGTACGAGGGGACGATGCAGTCGGCAGAGAAGTACTGCTCATGTTTATGCAGAGGTTATGCCAAGGATACCAAGGTATAACTCTTACAAGAATTTGCATTGGACAAATCCTATTATCGACCAAGTTTGGATATCGAGGCTAAAAGAAGAAAATTGATCTATGCAGCTGGAAAGAACGTATTAGATTTAGTAAAACTGCGAAGTTTGTTCGCGAAAGGTGGGCGAATGCGGGAAAAATAGCCCTACAAAATTTGCAAATTTAGTATATTTTTCTATTACGTCCGGAAATTGTTGCCGTTTTCTAGCCAAAAATGGCCAGGAAATGGTAACAATTTCCGCACGTAATAGAAAAGTATACTAAATTTGCAAACTTTGCAGGGCTATCTTTCCAGCATTTTAACAACCATTCGCGACCAAACTTTGCAATTTCACTGCACCTAATATGGTCTTTCCAGCTGCGTAGATAAATTTACTTCTTGTTGCCAAGATCGAAATTTAGTCCATAATGGGATTTTGTCTATTACTGATCCAGTAGTAGGCTAAATATCGCCAGTGTAAAAGGGCCCAACACCAGAATTTTTTCATTAAGGTAAAGATGCTCGAATTGTGAAGATTTTACAGACAACTCGAGTGATATTCATGCCTGCTGTTGACGTTGATGGTTACGAAACTTTGAAAAAGACGTGCGATTCTGGCGATTTGGGGGATAAAGACTTGTCAAGATGGTTTCATCATTCCGGTCTGGTCAGGTCTAGACGGGAAGTACCGAATGATATGGAAAAGGTAGTTAGCTTATTTCCTTGTTTAAGGCCCTGTTACACGATGCAATTTTTCTTGCAACTTGCAATGCAATTCTACTCTTGATAGATGTAAAATTGGCAAACACGTACGTTCGTTACTCTATGCTGATGTTCTCTTCACATATCGAACATTCTTCACTAATTAACATATCTCTAGAGTAGAATTGCATTGCAAGTTGCAAGAAAAATTGCACCGTGTAACAGGGCCTTTAAGCGTTAAATGCTTTTGTTTCTTAGTAAACTTCAAGCACTTTATGTTCTTTGGTTTATTGATTATCCTGAAAACCGTATGCGTTTGACATATTGTTGTTTCTGTAGTTTCTACGAACGGCGTTAGACGCCCCAGCGGAAGTGCTGCATCTCAAAGAATGGTTGGGTTATCAGAACTTTGCTCTGGTTGTGAATATTGCGGGAGGACAGCTGGTTACGAGGTAGGGTGTTTGTTACGGCTGTCTTGCATACACATCACTACCACAGATTAAAGACTAACAGATATCCTACTGCCCCAAAATCGCGTAAGTCGAATTTCATGGGGGCCATATTCCTAGCAAGTGCCCTAAAGAAAGGCATTCACCCACCCCAGAACAAATGATTGTCAAGATGGTGCCCGGGGGTGATGTTCTCTGTTTAGGGCACTTGCAAGGAACATGGCGGCCGTGAAAACTGACTTACGCCAAAATCATGGGCTTAAAGCCTAAGTCGAATATCTGTTAGTCTCCAATCTGTGTCCGTACTCTTGTTCAATTAGGTTGATGTAAGGAACTTAGCTAAGACTTACAATTCACCTCCCAACGTTTCGACACTAAATTCTGCTGTCTTCATCAAGAGTCAGTCGCAACTAGGTTTTTTTTCATACTGGCCACCTTAAATTTTGTAACACCTGATGTTCATTGTTAGTTATCCCCTTGATGCTAAAGTAGAGGCCAGTGCTCGCGCCAATGAATTCACGACAGCAGACGACGACATTCTCCGAGAGTTGGCGCTCACGTATTCGGAGCAATATCCAGACCTGCATAGTGGCCGTGGATGCAATTTTTCTGCTCAGAGCCATTTTCCCAGCGGAGTGACGAACGGTGATGGTTGGCGGGAACGACACTACAGTCTACAAGATTACTGTTATTTAGGCGAGTACTTCATGTAAGCACGAGTGACGTTGGGCATATCTTTCCATTGACAAATATATATTTACTTTGCAGACCTCAATATCCTAACGATAACACCACATATCTCCTGTTGTCACTACGTTGAGGAAACTGAGCTACCGAAACTATTCAAAAACAACGAACCTTCTCTGTTAGCCATGTTGGACAAAGTAAGACAAGCGATAAAAGGCGACGTCTCGGATAAACGTCATGTCCTTATCCGCAAAGCATTCTTGAAAATCCATGGTCGAAATACCGTCATTAACGTGACAAAAGACTACGGCAGCTTTTACCGTATACTACCACGTGGGCATTATAAACTTATTGCGCATGCGCAAGGCTACTCCAGTGTTGTCAAGGATGTCACAGTGGGCTCAGATGTTGCTAAAAATACCATCTTCAGTTTGAATAAGTTTGTGACTAAATATGTTTATCATGAACCATCGGAAATGGAAGGAATCCTTCGTGACCTGTCGACACATTGTAACAGTATAATGCGATGGTACTCTATCGGGAAAACAGTAAAAGGCCGCGATATTAAAGTTATCGAGCTCTCCGATAATCCGGGAGTCCACGAACCCGGTGAGCCTGATTTTAAGTACGTTGCAGGTGTACATGGCAATGAGCGGGTTGGTTCGCAAATGTTGTTGCTATTGGTTCGATATTTATGTATGAATTATGGCATGGATGATTTGGTTACCAGACTTGTGAATACAACTCGCATACATATTCTTCCAATGTTGAATGTCGACGGGGTGATGAAAGCCCGGGAGGGAGATTGTACCTCGGAAATAGGTCACTCGAATGCGAATGGAGTTGATTTGGATACGCATTATCCAGGTAAGATGAAACGCATTAAAAATATATCAAGCGAAAGTTGTCAAGGAATATCATTGATTTCATTTTTTCTTGTCATGCGTGATTCTTACGAAGGCTGGTTTATATTTCAACAGCGAATGGTAGGAATTCAAAACTAGAGCCTGAAACGGCTGCTATGGTGAACTGGATGAATGATCACTCCTTTGTGCTTTCTGCCACACTACATGGGGGTACCCTACTTGTGACCTACCCATTTGACTCGACCCAGGTACCTACGAACTATGGTGCGCCTGATGACGCAATATTTCGCGTTCTCTCGTCTGATTACTCAAAGTTACATCCCACAATGCATTATGGGCAACCTTCGTGTCCAGGCTCCGGCGTGAATAATAAGTTTCCTAAAGGAATTTTGCGCGGGTCCAAGTGGAAGCCCAAAGTGAACTCAATGAAGGATTACAATTACATAAAGAAAAGTTGTTTTGAGGTACTGTATCTAAAAGTATCTTCAAGTTTTTGTTAGTAAGTTTACAACACTCGTTTGTGCGAACAATATTTTCTTGATGGTTGCACATGCATTTAAAAGACGTAACTTAACATCAATAGTATAAATATGGGCAATCCATGACCTTGATACTGGGCCCTTTAAAGCTGGTTGTATAAATTTAAAAAAGTTGTGTTTTTTTCTTGTATTGCAGGTGTCTGTCTACTTGGGTTGCTGTAAGTTCCCGTACGCGAATACACTGCAACATCACTGGGCGGTGAATAAGGAGCCTTTAGTTTACTTTATGCACCAGGTTTGGAAAAATTTATTTTTTATGTTTTTTGTAACACAGTGGGCTCGCTCGTGCTCGAAATTTCATGTAAGAGTCCGCATGTGAAAGTGCTTATCGAAAAGCGTAGTACGTATTTTTCATATTGTCAAAGTGACAGTGGCAGGGGAATTTGATGTAGAGATGAGGTACTGAAAAATGCTTTGTGCACTATTTTTTATATCGCGCTATGTTTTTTGTATGTCCTCATTTCGTATTCAAAATGGTGGCGTTTGTAGAATAGTGATAAAATGATGTATGCTCGTTCGACATGTAATTGAATTTCAAACAAGTTTTAAGCTATCATCTTTTTCGAGGAAGATGAATAAAACTTTAAAGATATTGCCAACTATCAGCTGCATAAAGTTTGCATAACAGTTTGTTAAAATATTCTTAAATTAAATATCACCTCGATATTCTTCGAAGGTACATCGGGGGATTAAAGGGTTCATCTGGGACGAAAATAACAAACCGATCGCGGGTGCAAGGATTGTCATTCACGGGCTTAGTCACGTGGTTCGTTCAGCGAAGGATGGCGACTATTGGCGACTGTTATCGGCTGGTTTGTACACGGTTACGGTGTCGGCCGAACATTACGACGACTTCACGAAAGAAGTCCGTGTAAAAGACAGCGTCAATGCGACCGTGGTTGACTTTAAATTAAGGAAAGCCAGTTCAAAACATAGCATTGCGAAATCGATATTATATTTTGGCTCGAAGCAAACGGCACTAATAGTAATAGGTGTTCTTATTGGTCTTGTGGTGTTGATAATATTTTTCGGTTTGTGTCGGTTTATGCGTCGGCGAGGTCGGCGCAAGGACTTTGCTAAGTTACACGGACGAAATGCTTATAAAGATGAATATGAAAGGGAGGTCGCTTTGAAATCGTTCAACTCGAAAGCGTTGCTAAGAAACGAGTACAGTGACGACAGCGAGGATGAGGAGCTTGAGGAATACGTTGTTCACGGACGCTCCTATAGAAAGTCGTAAATTATTTTTAATTCCTGAATTGATTATATATTTTCTGTAATTAGTGCCAAATACTGAAGTGTCATTGGTTTACAGGAGTGTGATTTGAGCATTAATCGCTCTCTTGTCTACAGCCAATGAAAATCACTCTAGTATTTACAGCTAGCCAATCAGCATTCAGGATACTAAATACGAATTTTGTTGTCTGTTTTGTCGCAAAAATTCTCAAAACGAGGAATTCAAAAGCTTGATATGGTAATTTTTGAATAAATTGTATTTTTGTGTTTTTTCTTTTTCAAACAGTTGGACTACAGAGGAAAATATAATTAATAAGCAATAGAACGAATTAGTACAAGGAGTTAAAGGCAAATCATACTCGTGATAACAAATCAACCTCCCACTTCGCGTTCGATTAATTTCGTTATCACTCGTATGATATTGGCATTAATTGCACTCCTGCTCGTTCTGTTATCTCTATAAATAGTGAATTTATGACTTTGAAACCTAGCAAAGATAGAACCTCTACAACGAGCTGTGATTTTATAGCATTTACGGCATCAAATTTAAATTACACGTGTAACTACATGAAATCTAATTTTACAGGCCAGGGACCGGTCGTTCGTACGCCGTTTAGCTTAAACAGTGGATAACTTCAAAATATAAATCATATTTATGTCTTTCTTGAACAACGACATTGAAAGTTTTTTTTAACGAAATACAATAATTATGTATTTACCCATTATTTTATGAAAAAAGATTTGATTTAAATGTTTTAGAAGACGTGTGAGAGTGTTTTTGAATTCTGACTTATCCACCGTTTAAGCTAAACGGCGTACAAACAACCGGCCCCAGAATTTAAAAATCATCTAGAATATTTTAATATTTACAATTTATTGAATTAAATAAAGGAGTGGTGCAAAATAAAATGCGTTTTTCCTTGAATTGTTATAGTGTCCAAATTTATCAATATTCATTGTCAATGGGATATTTGTTGATTTTAATTACGATTTTGTCCCTAGTTCACTCACGATCTTTTGCATGAAAATTAATTTAGATATAGTCTAAGAATTCAAACTTAATTTGAAATTCTTGCGTATTTTCAAGTTAGTGCAATGAGCAGGTGAAGTTATACACGTTGTAACGTCCAAAAAAAGCTAGAAGTTTGGAAAGAAATCTAAAAACGGTTTTAAATACTTGTAGTAAGTTTTGATATTTTTATTCACGAAGATTTTTTATTATTTTTAACTCGTTTCTTGGTTTTGTTCACATGAGATTTCCGTATACTGCCCCCAAAACTTTCCATATCTCGCTCGTTTTCTGGACCCATTGTCGTGTAACCCTCTTGAGAAGACCGCTGTTCAGACGTCCGCTGGCGTGCGGGCTTATCTATGTACACGTCATTGTTCGAATCGATTCCATAAGCTCTCACTTCGGCTGGGGAAAGGCCCTGGACCGAGTCAACGAATTTGCCAATTCCATTCCCTGTTTCCACTGAGTCATAAAGTGTTTGGTTGGGCGCAATGGTGTTGTCGATAGACTTGAGTTCATCGTTGAGACCGTTACGTAGTGCTTCTGATGCAAGAGCCTAAGAGGAAGAACATGGTAATAGAACTATTAAAAAGTTTGTAGGCTCGGGAAATTGCTAAAGTTTTCGGGAGTATGGTTTTCGTAAAGTATGACAAATGTACTTTGTGATATATCTCTCCTGCATTTCCTCCTGTTGGAGGGCAATTTCGTTGCTGTTTCTACGCTATGTCTACTTCATATTGTGAAAGTTTCAATATGGTTGCTATGTCGTTTGTTTATTTTACCTTTCTCGACTTTGCCATTCCATAATTTGCGGCTGTGTTTTCTCCTTTCAAATTGTGACTAGTTGCTCCTTGTGCCTGATCCAGTAATTTATCCATCTGTATATCATGTGCCATCATCGACGCTTGGTTTGCTGCTGCTCGATTGGCGTCTACAACCCTGGGCATTTGTCCCTGGGCTTCCGAACTCGGTACTCTATTCTGTATAGGGCTGTTCCCGAATAGTGTTGCCATTGACGCGTCGTCTTTTGGCAACCCTAAATTCTGTTGTCCAGCGTACCCGAACATTTGTTCTTGCGACCCTGCACCTGGGACACTATTACTTGGAAGCGCAATATTTGGTGAAAGATTGTTTCCCGGGGATGTAATTCCAGTAGGTAAAGTCCCCAGCAGTTGAGCCCCAGGAGACATATTTCCGGCTAGCGTGACATCCGGGGACAAATTCCCCGGTGACGCTGATGTCATTGCATTTTCTTGCTGACGTGGCGAGCCGTTTCCAAGTTGTTTTTGCTTACTGAGCTGCAAAGCTAGAAGATGAGCCTCGGATAACTTATCATCCATGTCTCTCTCCTTTTCCAGCATAATCATGTCTTGCATGGCTGCTTCTTTACCAGCAAAATCACTTTTCAGGTCATGCTCTGTAAATTTTCCAGTCTGTAACTGCTTGTTTAATTTCGCTGCGTCGGGTTCGGTAATGGCCGGCGACGGTCTGGCTTTGCTTGGGTTGTTTCGTACCTCAGTGTTGGTTGACGTGGCGGTCTTTTGGCTGTCTTGATAATCTTTGATTAATTTCTTTTTCTCACCTTCGCTCAAGTTACTTTTTGATAATATATCCATTGTTCCTGCAGTATTGGTGGGCTGTGATTCACCACCAAAGAACACGCGGTCTCCTTCGGAGTTAGAAGGAACATTAGGGAGATATAGGGTTTCTTTCGATTTATCTGCAGTACCGTGTGACTGTGGGCGATGACTCGTTTCAGATTCTTTTATGTTGTTCTTCAGATTTTCTGTAAACGAAGCTGGAAATGGTTTTGTTTCTTTCTTTTCAGAATTTAGCAGAAGTTCACGATCGCCATCAAATAATTCTTCCGTTGCTCTGTTTCGCGTCCTTCCTTTGGACAAAGCATTATTTCCCAATGACTCTTTTATGATTTCTTTAACCAATGCTTTTATCCTTGGTGCAAGGTTATAGGAACCGTCATGTTGTGAGGAGGATGGGGTGTTTTTCCCCCCTCTTTCACCCGCTTCATTACTAGGTTTCCGAGTCTGAAGTGCCGGTGCTGCCAAACGAGACTCGGGTGTGCTTTCTGCAATTTGATGTACGCGAGGAACTGTGTTGAGTTGACCAGATTTGAGATTGGAATCGATTTTTAACTTCCCCTCCTGTGATCCCAACGTCACGACCTTGCTATTGACCGCAAACTGGGCATTGTTTCCATGCTGAAAAGCACTTTCGTCGCTATTGTCTCGTTTAAGTTTTTCATTAGGCACCACAAGTGTGGAATCTGGTTGATCTATATCACGAAGAGGCACATTAGGGGTGTGGGTCATCCCCATACTATCTAGGGGGGACCCTGAGACTGATATGCGGTTCGACATCCCCTCCAGAAACGCTGGGTCCGATATTTTCTCCGAATCTTGAGAGACGCTGTTTTCTTGTTCCTTCTCAGCCTTGGTTAGAACTTTGAGATCTTGCATGGCGGCCATTTTACCGTCAGGGTCTTGGCCCAGGGGTTTCAAGAGGTCGTCTCCTTTAGCGCTGTCTGGTGAGAGAAGAACGTGTTCGGGGGATGCACCTGTACCCTTGCTATCGGGGGTATTTGATACGGGGCTGGCATTCGGATTGTCTTCGCCAAGCCCTACAGGGACAATGTCTCCCGCTTCAGTTCTTTCGGCGAGGTCGATCTTATGTTCGTATTCAGTTGAATCTGTCGGGTCACTTGATAATGCCATTTTTCCTACGTCGCTTGATAATGTCGTTTCAGTTGCGTCATTCGGTGCCAACACTCCATTTTCATTCAGGTAAGATATTTTATTCTCATCAGCGAAAGATTGCGCTACAGCCTTTGAACTGTGAGACGATATTCCACTCGACTCCATACCTCCTCCTCCTGCACCCATTTCGTTGGAAGAAACCGCTGAAATTGATGTTTCCTGATCTGTTGAAGGCTCTTCAATAAATTTCGCCTTATCCGGACTTGTTGAGGCTTTGAATGTAGTCACATTTGTTTTGACTTTCTTTAGTTTGGGCATGACGAAATTCAGTCCGTCGTATGCTGTTGTCTCGTTCGCGTCGTTCGTATGTGTCCCGTTGTAATGTGGGTTAGGTTTTTGCCCTGATTTTGGTGCTACTGAGTTTGGTTTGGCTTGAGCAAGGTGGATTATGGGTGTAGGAATACCTTTTATAGCACCTTGAATGAATGCATAGGCATTGGGAACTTTTTTCACATTTACAACAGCTTTCTTCTTTTGTGCAACTTTCTTGTTCAAACTAGGCATTGCAAATTCTTCTATTTTATGAACTTTTTTTCTTTCTTTAGTTGAATTTAGTCCATACGTGAGATTTTTGTGGTGAAGTGCGTGTTTATGAGAATGCTTCGGTTTCCCAAACTTTGGTAGACTTATATTCCCTTTGTTCCTCTGTGTCAAGTTGTGTTGATGTCCAAAGTTCTGTGTTGAATGTTCATTTTTTATATTTGGTTCCATTTCTGTAGTCGACTGTGTTTGATCATCGTTGAAATCATCTGTAAGCTTAGCAGAAGCTTGTGGTGCTTCTTGGTTCAAATTTTCATTGCCTGAAAAGTTTTCAGATAAGTATTTTTCATTTGTCTCCATAGGCACGTTCAAAGTGGCCTGTGGACTCTCATACGACCTTTGCGGAGTGAAATGGGCAACTTTCAACGAATGGCTTCCTTTTCCATCTTCTTCAGCTAAGAAGTTGTTCAACAAAGCTTTTCCATGCATCTCCTTTGAAAACTTATTTGTTGGAGTGTTTATGCCATCGTCTGTCATCTCCTCCTTATTGAACATACTCCTGCTTGAGTCTTGCATTTTTTCATCATTTTGCTCATTTGAGTCCGTCTCATCATCTTCGTCATGTTCAAAAGTGCTGTTAAGTGTTGGTGTTTCCTGTGGTGCGGTGCTATGGGGATAGAAAGTTTGGACTGAATTCAAAGGCTTATTGTCCATTCGAGCCAAATTCTGTTGATATTTTCCTGGTTTCTTTGTAATACGCGTGCTGCCATCTTTTTTATTCCCTCCACCCATGTTGTGGAAGATCTTTTCATTCTGATGCAGCGCCAACCTTTGCATTTGTCGAGTATTCTTTAACCTATTAACCATACGATTGTTTGCATACTGAGTATGCTGTTGTCCACGTTGCAAAATCATAGTTTTTCCATCATGATACGTTGGGCGGTAGAATGCTCCAGGACTACCATCTTCAATAGTTTGGCTCGTGCTTTTCGGAAATTTGTTCAGGTTACCATTTTGTAATTTCGGCTGTACTTTATTGGGAGAATTGTATGAAGTAGGATTTTGATACCCAACGAGATTTTTAGCTTTGTCTGACTGCAAGAATGGCGTTTTGTTTTTACGCAATTGTTCTTGTTTCGCCACGTTTTCTTCGTCATCTGTCTTTCCTTCATACGCTTCAGCGTTGTAGGTTTGGTCGTCGTAGTATGGATTTACAACTGTAGGCTTCATTTCACGATTCATAGCTCCTGGGTATGAATTCTTGCCGTCAGGTATGCCTTGATTGTTTGCTATGTTGGAAACAGCATTTGAGTCTTCTTGTTTCATGGTGTTTGCCAATTGGTTCGCAGCATGTTTTTCGTTTTGTTGGCCAGTTTGATAGTCAGTGGCTGGGTTAGTGTTTTCTTCAGGTGTTTGTTGATTTTCAACGTTGGTTGTACTTATATCTCCAAATTCGTTCATGTTTTGACCTTCATTCGTAACAATGTGGCCGTTACGATGTCTATTGTTATCTAGGTCGACAGTTTTAACCGTTTCTCCATCGGTCAACTTCTCTTTATTGTCAACTATCCCTGAATATACAGTCATATGACCAGTAGGAAGCACGCCTACGTTGTTACCCCGACCTTCCTTTGTAATTTCTCCTCCTTCGATGATCTGTCCTCCGTTTCTCTCCTGACCTTCAGTGTTACCCTGTCTTGTATATGAAACCTTGCCATCGTTCATAATTTGCCCTTCATTAGTAATCATACCTCCATTTACAGCTCTTCCGGCGTTTTCTTTAGGTACACCGTTCAGGTTGATGCCAAAGGTTTTCCCCACGTTGCTATTCAATCTGTTACCGCGCTCGACCTTGTGGATGAGGTCCCCGTCTTTCGTTTCGTCATCTGTGTCTTTTCGTGGATAATTCCCTGATATTTTATTATTATATTCGACCAAATTACTGTTCGTGTGTTGACTTAGTTGTTTATTGTAGTTGAAGTCTTGTTCGTTGTTTAATTTGCTCGCACTGTTTACGTTATAGGCATTGGAACTTCGAGGGATGTAAGTCTCGCTGAAAGTTTGTTTTCTCTCTTGCCCATTGCCGTTTTCAGAAAGCTCACCGTTGCCTGTATTGCTGTTGCTTGGGTTCAAACCATTCCCATTCTTGTTATCAATATTTTGGATACTAGGGTTGAGGTCGTTAAGATTTTCGTTGTTGTTGACATTATGGTTGTCATTTTCTATGGTATTAACGTTATTGTCGAAGTTTTCCTCAAATTTCTTCAAATTATCTGCAAAGTTTTTGTTTTGGATAATTTCCTTGCCATTCATATAAGCCGTCGCCATTTCTTTGAGGTATTTGTTGTCAGATGGGTTTGTTGGTGGAGAATCTTCACTTGCTAGGGGACCGTTAATATCATTATTGTACTGGTTGTTGTTTTTATGCATTTCGCTTGCTTGGCTATATCCGTTTGGAGCTACGAAGTTGTTGTCTTGGTTACTTGTAAGTCTTGTAACAACGTTTCTTTCGTGGCTACTGCTGGGCATATTGTTTACTGGCTTGTCGCCGTTTTCGATTGCGGTGTTTATCGTTTCTTCAACATTGCCTCTGTTGCCCTGATCTGTGCTCACACTCGGAGCTTTGCCTTGTTTATTCACGTCGATTGTCCATTCCAGTCTACGGTTCTTCTTATTATCATCATTCTCAACTCTGTTTTCATAGTTTTTCCCATCTTGAAGCTGAAGCAATGAAAGCAAATCATTCGCCTGGTCGATTCCTGAACTAATCTCGTTCTTCACCTCACCGTTCTCAGTCTCTCTTTCTAGTTTCTCCTCAACTTCCAGCCATTCATTAATCTTATCATGTAGTGTCTTCAAATCCTCGTCTGTCATTTTATTTGCATCCATTTCAGCCAACGATATCAAGTTCTTTCGGAAAGTTTTCGGACCATGCGCGAGTGAAAATCTCTTTGTACCTTGCTGCATAGCCCTTTCTTCCTTCCTAGCGATAATATTCAGTTTCTGTAGTTTCTTTTGAACAATATTCTTCAATTCTTTGCCGACTATGCGGGACTTTTTTGTTGATTTATCATCCTTATTCGACCTATCTTGTTTTTTCTTCACCATCTTTTTTTCGTTTTCTCTTTTTACTTTCTCCTGATTACTGTATTCTTTCTCTTCACCTTCGTCTGAATTCGCATGTTCTTCATCCTCGTTCTCTTGCTCTACATGTCGTTTTGCCCGTTTTTCTTGGTTATCCTGCTTCTCCAGTTTGGATATCAACCTCTTCAAGCCTACATTCAAGCTGGCCCTGTCTCGCATTTTCAAAACTTTTAAGAGTTTCGCTTTCAAAAGACTGATTCTTAACACTTTAAGTGTTTCCAGATTGAACTTCCTGGTTTGATTTTGATTTGGCGTCTCTTTGTCTTTGACGAACGAATGGATTTTTTCGTTTGTTTTCGATAACACTTTTGTATCCTTCTCAGCTGGCTTTTTATTTTCTTTTGGTACTTTCGACTTTATGTATGCATGACTTGGTATCTTTTTGGTGGAAGCCAAAGCATTTCCAATTCTGTATTTTCCCTTCCTTCTTTTAACTTGGCCGAATCTGTTCCGTTTAATTATTTTCAGTAGATCTTTAATGGCGATCAGTGCTTCTTTTGCGCTTCGAACTTTCGTTTTTCTCTCGATTTTCGGATTCCGAGTTTTCTTTATAAAGTCTCGAATCTTCAACAAGTCGTCTCTGTTTATTTTATAATGAAGTTTTGAACCTTGTCTTGAATTTTCTCGCTGCCTTAAAACTCGTAAAATTCTGTGTGCGATGGTTTCTAACCGTGAAAAAACTATCGAATCTTTGTTTCTTGGTGGTACTATTGATGTAGCAGCATTGTTTGCTGTTTTAGAAGTAACTTTTGAAAAATTTTTTGTTGTTTTCCTAACGTTTATAGTTTCTGAAGTCGGTAATGCTGTCTTATTGTTTCCTGCCTTTTCAGCTTCGGAACTTGGAGTTGTACGGCCTTTTCCGAGCGCATCACGATAATGATTTGACCTAATCCGATGCATTATAGCATCCAGAATTTTCTTGGTGGATTCTTTGTTTGTATTTTTATACTTGCTTTCATTTTTCACAGTTTTAACTGAAGACTTATCTTTCACTCCTGTGTGTTTTTGCTTGTTTTCAACACCAAAGTGTTTAAAACTATTATCCCCATCTTTTTCCATCACTTTAGTCTGTTTATTGATGGTTCTATCATGCTTTTGTGCTGTTTTTGCTTGTTCTACGAATACTTTTTGTCCTTCAGTTTTCGAAATTTCGTTGACCTTCGAATCTTTGTCATCATGAACGTCGTTGTCTGCATTTAACAACAAAGTTTCTATTTCTTTGAGATTTAATTCGTTGAAATTCTCGCTTTTTAATTCGTCAATGGCTGCCAAATCTTGTTTTCGAATCTCTTGGTCTTCCACCACTTTCGGCAAGCCTTAGCAAAAAATACATTGCTGTTAGAAATAAAATGTGGCCGGCGTAAGATATGGCAAATATATTACTATTGTAACTGTATAGATTGTTAACCTTGTTTATCCATGCGTAAAAGCTCGAAAATTTAGCAAAAAGTTCAGAAAATGTAACTTTTCATAGGGATATTTACCCATGATTATCTAAAAATTACGGAATCCTATATTTTACTGTACAAGAATCTGATGAATTTTAATTCGTAGCTATATAGTTTCATGTTTACGTGTAATGTCTGTGAACTCAAATATTAACTGTCGTTAAGTCACTAGTAGATGTGACCTATACCGTCAACATTTTGAAGAAAAATTCCAAAATTGAAAACCAAAAGCAAGATCACAGTCCAACGAAGAGCACCTGGCATTTTCGATTAAACTTTCCGAATTAGGACACCATTTTGGTTAGTTTTTATTGTACATTTTGTGCTTTGCCATTACAAAATGAGTTTTGATCAAATTGTTTTGATTTAAGCTTAGGTTGCCACCTGTTAAAATATCAGACTGTCCTTTTAGTGTCATTAATTAACAATGAACTATGCTTTTTAGGGTTAACTAGAAACTATAAAGTTGATCTTAATGCTTGATTTTTATCTCAGTGTTTTCATACACAGTAGTTCCCATCATTGTTGAGTAAAATCTTTGTGTCTATTGTAAAACATTTCTTTCTCATTATTCACTGACAATGGATCGGAGAATTTCGCTGATGGATTGCAATGTTTGAAAATAAACGTTTGACCGGTTTTTGTTGATGAGCTCTATTTGCTCGTGTCTGCAATTAAGATTGACAAGTTCTGGCGTGACAATATTCTATAGGCCTTGTTCATCACTACTTTTGTGACCACCTTTAGAACAAGGCGACTTAGTTGTGCATATACACGACCGTCAAAGAAACTTGCTCATGGACATGTACTGAACTCGTCAATAAACGGATTTTCAAAGTCAACGGATTTATTCGTCCTGCATGCGCACGAGCATGGGAACTCATCAGAAAACTTGTTCGTTAGGTTTCAGGCTCGTTAAAATTTCTTCCACTCCTGAGACCATTTTTAGGTTATAATAATAGTACTTTATTTAATTGAAGAAGCGATTGGGACCCAAGGTGTGCGTTCATTTAAAAGAGGTATCCGCTAATGGAGGTTTGAGTGTATTTACAAATATTTCAGATGCTCTGATACAAATATATATTGCATGTGGGCTTACGTTATCTTTTCCGGAACTTTTTCAGTGGTACATTTCGGCTAAGCTACATTTTTACTAATGGCGACTCCCACAAGTTCGTATAATTACTAATAGTAAAATAATAAGTGTTCTGATAGTTGTGGGTTGAAGTTTCCTTCTTTATTTATGGTCGACGCTTGATTTTTCCATGAATGTTGGTCCGTTTTTGGCCTGGCTTTTGTGGTATGTTGGTTCTTTTTACCGTCGTCGCTCCTGCTTTATTCATTTGTGGCTTACTGATTTGGGGCATCATTGGATGAGGAACATTGAGTCGTTTTACGGCCATGTTTGCTGAAATAGGACAGAAAATTAAATTGGAAGTGGTCTTTACTATCTTGAGACACAAACTCTTCAACGAACACGTCAAGGAAAACTTTGCTCTGATAAACTTACGCGGCGTAGTTTTAATTTGGACGGGCTGATTCCTTCCTTTCATTTGCGGTCGTGCAACGGCTGCTTTCTTGTAGTTAATTCTCGATGTCGCTTCATCCACTAGTTTTGCCAATTCTACAATCTGTTTGTTCATATCCCCTCCTGCTTTGGTGTGTGATTTAGGGATAGCAGCTCTTGATGTACCCTGAACATCAATATTTTTCTTCTGCGTATCGTCTAATCCACCAATGATCATTCTTTCAATTGCTTTCTCTTGATCATCTGTGAGCTGACCATCTAATGAAATGAATTGGATTATAAATGATTATTGTATCCGCGCTTGCGCAGATATAATGCTATCGAGAGCGAACGTGCGTAACGTAACGTTAAGATATGAGTTAACACATCTTAAACAATGTTGCAAACACAACTGCGCAGATACATGTACGCTCTGCGTACCTATTTTTTTTATTTTGTCGAAAGAAGTAAGACACTTTGTTTTTCAATTGTTTTAACGGATGAAAGATATTGGTGGACTAGTAAGAGGATATAAATAGACGACAGATATTGGCGGACCAGTAAACTGATCCCATTAATATGCTAGAGTCCCACCCTGACGAATAAAATTATCTAGCATTAGACGAAGCTAAGCACACTGGGACGCACTGTCACTCAATGAGTTAATAATATAAAATGGCTGAAGGTTTGGTTAACCCATTTAAGACTATGTCAATAGACTAACCATCAGATTGCTTAATCAAGGTGTTGACTTTCTCCAAAGCTTTCAAACCTCCTGTTCCCAAACGATTATTCACAAGTTCGACTTTTTCTTCCCCAGTGACCGGCGCTTTTGGTGGTATGTCTTCTTTTTCGTCCTCATCGTCATCACCGTCTTTTTGGTCGTCGTCAACTGTGAAATCATTTAAATGAAAAGCATTCACATGATGCTGGTTTTCGACAAGTTTCTGGCCGAGTTCACTTTTTCATGTGTACGATTAAAAAGTTTTGGTCGACGTTGATCTCTTAAAAATCTTTTTCACACTTACTTTTAACCCCTGCAGGTTTACAACTGTAGTTCACAATGAGATATTTTTGAATTCCTGGACAATTCTCGGCTCCGTTCTGCACTTCGTGGAATGAAGCGACTATATCACATTTTTCACTACCATCACATTTCTTCTTCAACATATCCAGACTTTCTGTCGCCCCCGTGCACATGGAAACACCGTTGTCCGCTGGACATACGGAGACTGATTGCCGTCCCCAGAACACTGAGTTGACGTAGGTTTTGAAAGAGGCCGGACATTTTAGACTCGTTTGTTCTCCTTCACAAACTGTCACTTCTTTGGCATCGGGAACACATGTATAACCGACTTTTAAGTATTTGTTTACTCCTGCAAGATATTCGTATACATGATGTTCTGACTAGGCAAACTATTTTATTTTGTTAGTGATGAGCGATTTTTATTCGAATATAGGAAACGAGTTACTTTCCCCACATTCAATCACCTGGAGTGGAAGTCCAAATTGCCGCAGGTCGTCACCATTTCTGGTTTGACAAAAATTTACTTGATTTGACGATTACAGCGATATGTTGTTTCTCGCTCTTCCAACTCGCATGTGTGTTTTTATATGTACACGAATTGCCACACGTGCACAAAGGCGTTGATATCGTGTGAGACGCGTGGATTGTGATTTATTGGTGCAAGAGCAATAATATGTTTGCCCGTTCGCAGGCTATTAACTTACCCGGACAATGGCGTGATTCAGGATTTTGTAACAACTTGTGTCTCGCCTCCAACTGACACGCAGCCTTGCCTTCACACATACCCCTCACTATCCCTGGGGTTTCTTTTGCCGGCCCACAATCCACGTGCTCATCACCGTCATCTGACGGACATACGTCACGTGATTGACGTCCCCAGAATACATCGGTGATGGCGATACTTGAGCCAGGGGAACCACAGGTCAGCGATCTCTTTTGAGAAGTACAGATGGTGACAGATTTGTCTAAAGATAAGATATCAGAATATCAGAATGCTTATGAATAATACCATAGTCAATGGAAGAAGATGGTCTGAAAGCTTGATCAAATCTTAGCTGGTGAAAGGAGGTGTTATGGAAGCTTACCACACTGTAAAAGACCAGGATATAATTATGATTTGACTTAAAGCTTATTTGTAAATGTGCGCAAATCTTTCGTTTGGGTTTGTGAATTTCTTTTCTAGCTTTCAGGAATGGCAAACTCACCCGATTCAAGGTCTATCTGGCTTGGTCCTGCAAGACTTGCACTTTCTACTCCATCTGAAAGTATTTGAGTAAGATAAGTTAGTATGTTGACCACCATTTACCATACTGTATGTCAACACTTTTAGGTGATTTAAAATGATTAAAAAAGATAATTGATTCAAAGTGCATGATTTTTTCACAGGAAAACAAATCAGACTTATTCTCGCTTTAAACTTTGATTAGATGTTTACCTCGGAAAAGATGGATCGCGACAAGCGCAAGGATAAATGGCCGCATTCCTAGAAATGAAAGGTATGCAAAAAAAAATTTGATATTTAGAAACTCACTGCGACGAGTATTTGTTTACCAATACCCATGACAGGCGATTCAAAACAAACAATTGATGTTGCTGCTGCTGTTCCAGTTGTTTGCATCGCAACTGTAAACAATTTGATTCACGGTACCTGCTATATAAAACGATTATGTCCCATATATCCCAAAATTTTAAAAAATATTGCTTTCGTGTGTACTAATAACATATCTTACCACTTTCACTTCAAAATATTTTTAAAATTTTGTCCCGTAGTTTTTAAGATAAGCGATATATAGTTATATTTGAAAAGCGAAACGTTTTCGATATGAATAGGTTAGATAACGGGTGTCGAATAAATTATTTTAAGATGGATATATTAATGTTAGAAAATCTACATGAACCTTTTCACTTAATTTACCTTGAGAATTTTCCGGAGTTGGTTTTACAATTTTGGAAAACATTCCTTGAATAATAAAACTATAATTTTACGTCCCAATATTGACGATTTGTTGTACTAAAGTTACGCTTCGTTGATTGCACAAGGGTGAAACTCCGATCGGGGAGATGCCCTTTGTGACGAGTCTAAAACAGTTGACCGTGAAAAATAGTTTTACAGAGTATTTCAAGCTCTAGATTAACAAAAAGAAAATTGGATGAGTGTTTTGAATAATTTGAATGTATATTGGTTGCTAAAACGTAGTTTTCTTGAAATGTGTCTGAACTTAAACATTTACGCGTTTTGTGCAATAAACCAAGCGCAAATTATTTTTGTTTTTGAAAACTTGTGTAAGACTTCCTTGCATCTATTTCCGTTTACATTATGATTATTTTTTAATTAAAACGTTTTCAAAGGGCAAAGCCTTTATTTGCCCCTAAAGTTGATACGAAAAAAGTAATGTGACTCAAACGTATATGCCAGGAAAAAGCAAACTCTATTCACGTATAATTCTTTTGAATTTTCACTCTTTTAGCGGCCGCCATTTTAAAACTATTCTAATCACTATATTTGTGCTCACATGAAATTTACTCCAAAGCTAACTAAAACTTAGGTCGACGATATTCCAGGCGACACTTAGCTCATACGCGGGCGGGAAATACTCGAGATATAGGGTTTAGCAGTTGGTGGGGGGAGGCAAGCTTTCCTTGATAAGTTTCTGATATGTTCTCTTTTTCCGGTGTATTAATAAGTCTTTATTTCATATTTTATGTTCCTTACCAATGCATGACAATGAATCTACAAACTTTTGGGCACGTTTCACTTATTTGGAATAATGTTCTATGAAGTTCATCGCCGCCATTTTGGACAGATTTCTCAGAGATGTTTCGTGATCCTGTTTACTGACTCCATTCAAAACGTTCTTGAAACGACAAGTTTGTTATTCTTATCATTGGTCATATCTTGTAGCATTTAATAAACCGAAAATGAGCACTTTATTGCGTTTAATATTTACACAGTCAATACTTTCTGCTGAATGATTCGACTGAAAATTTTGTATATGAGGCTTTAAAATGTATAAACGGAATAAACTTCTTGAGTGAACTAGAATAATAATTTTGAACTGTTCCTATTGAGACCTTTTTCATTTGATGAGAACAAAATGGCATACAGGTTTAATCCTTTCAACGACCCGCACCAAGACACGCTTTGACGCGCTGGTATAACGTTTTATGACGGCATAAACGCATTTATAGACGTTTAAATTATGTTGTTAATTAAATCCATCGTTACTTATCATTGACAAGTGACAATGCACGGTCATTTTAATTTGAAATTTATTGGAGATTTTATCGATTTGAAACGTCTGTATGAAAATTGAAGGTGAAAGTTATAAATTTTCTTGTCAGTTTCCGCGTTTAATGTAGTTTTTTTTTCATTTGAAAATAAAATGCATGAAAAGTTGTGAAGGACGCCATGTTTTGCCGGGAAAAGTTCATAATTACAAATATAATGTAGAATTCGTTTTTGCTAAAAGCGCAGGTGAAAACTGAGGCATCCCACTTTTTTGGGGCATATGAGCCGAAGATTTTTTAATTCCTGCTAATTCTTTAAGTCTATTACACGTAAAAGCGTAATCAAACTTGAAAGTAAGGCAGATGAGCCGGCAGCCATTTTATGAATACAGGGGCGTTTTGAAGACTTAATGAACCCTCATCTAGTGTATATAAACGAGACATTTTCGATTCACATTAATTTGAGCTTAAACGTCAGCTATTTCAAGCTCTTCGATCTATTTGGAGGACCGAAAAGTGGAAAAGTGGTATTCTGTAAAAATGAAGGCATATTTTACTGTTGTGATTTTGGTTTTGGCTTTTTTAATGTTTGTTGAAAATTCACAAACATTTTCGGCTGGTGCCGGAACTGTGATTGGACGAAGAAGTATTGAAAAGGTAAACTTCCTGAAAATCAGTCAACAAAACGTTTGTATAATGAGTTTTGTAAAGAGCCATGCTGGTATTTTTACCAAAGCGGTCAAGCGAAACTATTTTCATTTTGACGATAAAGTTAAGCCTATATACACTCTTTAACCTTGAGCCAATTTGGCAAGGATATCGTGTAGTCTTTTTAATGCATGTGCGTTTTTTTGAGTGCGTATACAGCACGACTTATAATCTACTAGACTCAAAGCGTGTAAGGGGGCATTCGTATGTTTATAGAATATACAACGGGAGTTTTTAAAGTATAGATATACTAAATAGAGTGTACTTCATGCAATGAGGATACATTTCAAATATGTGTTTGTTCAAGATGTTATATCAATTAGTCTTAATTAAACGATATTTTAGGGCTATAAAAATTTAATTCCCGGCTTTTCAAATCAATTTTAGTACTATAGCACGGTTTATAATGCACAGTAGTTAAGACTCTCCAGATTTTTGGCTCAAATTGATGACAAAACTTTCGAATTATTGAGTTTTAATTAAACTAGACCAACCGTGCATTTTCTGAATTGACAGTCAATTTTAGCGAATACGTTTTCCTACTAAAGCACCAGATTGTTTTAGCTCTATATGTTAGAAGTATTTTTGCTGACAATGCGTTTTATTATCGAGGCCGCCTTACTACTTTCTTTTAACCGTGCATTGTTAACTGCGGATCAATTTTACCATGCAGAAATACTTGGTCTGGAAGATTGAAATTTCCACATAAAATCATAAAAACTAAATATTTTGATACTAAATGTCAGCCTTTTTTGCTATCTGTTTGATAGATGCGAAAGTGTGAGATTTAAGCTTTAATTAAGCGATAAATTTTACCAATTCAGTTGTGATACGGAAATTGTTTTCTTATAATCTTGCAATATTACATGCAGGTGTAAATTTATACCCTTATGCACTCCAATTTTAATAACCATTTTGAAATTGCCGGCATCACATTCGTTTTACAATCACCTAAGACATAATGTGTTATTGGAAAGAGCTCGCCAATTGTAACAAGTTTACTGAATTGCAAACCAACGAAATTAATGAATGTCTAAATTTTACTTGTGAGTTGTTATTTGCGAAGTTGCATTCATTTTTTAAACCAGAGTAGTGATAATGTGCGATGAAGACATTGAACTGTCGTCTTGTAAAGTTTCATTCTTTTTATTCAACCAGATACTAGGCTGGAGTTGCAAAGATTTTGATCGTGAATTGCATCTTGCTCTTTTATTCATTTTACTATGAAAGCCTAAAAAATTGCGATCAAAATAATCATCTGAACCACGAATTTATCTTTCGAAAAAATAGTCAAATGAGTTAGTACAAGCCTAGTATTTTCATTGGCTGTGATTGAAATGGCAACTTTGTTCTTTTTGTACTTCAGATTATAAACTCACATTTTACCAAGTTTTTAATGTGTACAAGAATGTTTGAACACGGCGATATTTTGCCATTTCCAAATTATAAATGATTAACGTTCCTGTCTCGATTATGACAAGACTCAATTAACAATATTGTCGTATGCTTCCCGTCTGGAGAGTATACAAAACATCTTAATCACCGAGAGTTTTGACTTCAAACTTAGGCGAATTGAATATCAAACTTTCCTCAGCTAAGATACAGTTGCATGTGGTTCAGGTTGAACGTATTTGTGATGTTTGAGTGTAAGGAAAGATTGCAGTGTTTGTTTTTATGCAATAATTTCGTCTTCTTGGATTCAAAGTGTCTCAAATTTAGGAGTCGTACATAATTTTATTTATAATGTTCAAATCATTAAAGAAGATTCGTAATATTTCTTTTTATGCTGCAAAAACTCCGTATTCATGGATGAGATTTATTGCAATTATTCTTTAAATGTCTTAGGCCCGGTTTACACTGTCAAAGTTTCTGTGATCAAAGTAGCAATTTCGGATACGAAAATCCTAAGTTTTGAAGCATTAGCTCAATATATTTAAGGGAACTAATACAGTGCTCAATACTGAACTACTTCACTCTGATATTTCTTACAAATTCTTCAGAACGTAGAATTTCCCTGAGAAAAATTCGTACTTTGATCACAGAAACTTTCACAGTGTAAACCGGCCTTTAAACTTCATAAATACATGCTCTCTCAGATCTTTATATGGACGATTTCGATCAATGAAGATGAAGTTTTTATGCATTCTTCTTGACATGCATACTGACTTTCTAAAAAATTTAGTGGACTTTTTTCACCAAAAACTTTTGTATCCTTTTGGGTTGCAGAAATTGGCGTACTGTGACGCTATTCGAATTGAATGTGACACCTTATGGCAGCAACTACAGCCCAAGAGCAGCCAGCAGAAAACGAAATACAGACCTAGGTCCAATACACTTGTTGGAAAAGATATTATCGACGAGTAAATTAAAGAACGAACGTTCATTGCAAGACTAAGGAACATGAAAATTATTTAAACCGCTTCAAAACTCGTGTGCCTGTATTTATAGATAGCAATAAAAACACTAGCACTTTTATGTAGAATTTACGCCAGTCGGATTTCCTCTGTACTGGAAGTATAATATACGTAATTTTAAAAACAATTGAAACTGTGGATTTAAGCTTAATATTTGTTCCTTAATATGACGAAATTACTCGAAAACTGAGAAAAGTGGGAAAGGTCTGATCTCAATCTCAGTTCTCAGTGACAGAAGAGACAGTCCAGGTCCAAAGAGGTCAGAGGAATATTATAATTTGTTGTTTACATAAAGTATTATCTCAAGCGATTCCAATATGGCGGCCGCCGCTCTACTTTCGTTTCATAATTCGGCAATGAATTCAGACAAAAATCATCTGAGCTGGGAGTCATTCTTGCCAAATCATGGCATATTCAAAGCTCTTGAAAAACGTACTAAACACACCAACGACGAAGCGTATCTTGGCAAAAATATACTTGCTGAAATGCACGGGGATCTATTTCTTTGGGACAATGAGAGAAAGCAAATTTTTGTGGCCAATTTGAAGAATTTGAAAGCAAAGAACGAACGTTCTTCTAAACTACAGGTAAAATTCTAGGTAGGGAAGTGTTAACTGCTAGTTAAAGTTCTGTTCAAGTAGTAACGTTTGTATGTACTGGTTAAATTTAGTACTTTCGTTTTCAAAAGGCTAGACTACAGTTCAGCAGGTACCTTAGTTAGGGTAAGAAAGGGTTTGCAGGCTCCGTGTTCTTGTTAATCTTAGTGTCGTTTGTATGGTTAGCAGCATGTGTCTGCTAAACTGCAGTAGGTCTACCTTAAATTTCTTTCACTTGCTCACAAAAAAATCTGTTTCAGACATTATTGTGCACCAGTCCTCCTCTGTTTGACGTGGATAAGATGGTGTTCAGTGAGTCAGGTTCATACCTTGCTCTGATTGGTCGACATGGTGTCTGCATCATTGAATTGCCCCAAAAACGAGGAAAGTTCACACAGTTTGAACATGGCAAAGATACTATCAACTGCAGGTATAATATTTGAAGGTATCTTGCAATGGGGTTGTGAGAATAGCATTCACTCATCGTCATGTTGAGTGACACTAAAATCAAGTTCCCCGTAAAATTTTGATATTTTATGCTGTCTAGTGCCACATGGTTTTACTGGTCAAGGAGGGGAATGCCTTCATTCCTGTGTTTGAAAATACAAATTTAGTTTTTATTTAGGTCAATCAATGTAGACGAACGTTTTTTCACATGTCATCAAACAATCACAATATTTGAAGCAAAGTGGTATCCAGGCTCCCATGATGATATCCATCTAGTTGTTCTAACTTCAGATAACCGAATAAGGTGGTTATATAAACAGAAGGCTCAATTTATGACATTAATAGTATTCTGTAAACACATTGGTAGAGGTATACAGTCTTTGAGTGCTTTTTTTGTTTACAAACAGGCTATATGATATCACAAAACCTCTCAGTCCACTGGACATAATTACAGTTGGCTCAGTTCCCCCAGATCAAAGTCTTTGTTTGCCTGCAAAGACGACATTTGCTGAGGCATTTGGAGAAGTTGTTATTGCATTTGACTTTGCTGGAGTGGTTACTGCCGAGGCTTTTCAAAATAGAGTACATCCAGGAGATGATGCTGGGGTGTACCCTGTCTTCTTGTTGCGAGAAAATGGTGATGTCTGGTATATGTTGCTGATGCTATCTGCAAATAGGTTAGTCATAAAAAGTCAAAATTTTTGTTAATCTCCGTCAATTATTAATGTGCAAATGCATATTGATTAATAACAATAATTTGTTTCTTATATATTAAAAGCATAAATACAACTTTGAATAAAAACCCTTATCAAAAATTCATTAAAAGATGTCATCATTTTGAGTTCTCATGATCAGTTTTTCTTGTTTTCCATTTAGGTTTTTCTTTGAGCTCCAAGGTTGTCTACAAATGTTTCCTCCTGCTGAAGATAATTATGGTGTAGACTCATGTGCCATACTTTGCTTCCCGACAAATCCTACAGTTGTTGCCATAACAACATGCAGTGGCGTCATCTATCATTGTATTGTTCTCGACTCCGAGGAAGAAGATGTGTTTAGCAAACCTTTTGTAAGTATTTTAGAAACAAATAAAGGAATATAAATTTTATTTTACGACGTTTCGATACTAGCTCTTGCATCATTTTCAAGTAATTGACAACTGTACATGTACATAAAATTTATATTGCTTTTATTTGTTTCTATAATATTTTCAAAGAATTCGTTATTCAAGTTTTTGTAAGTATTGGTGAAAATGTAGACAATGAAGATATTTTTTGGAGACTTGTCTAAAGTCTTTTCTCTATCATACCAAAATGAAAATGAAGTGCATCCATTTTTTTCATGCACTTTTTCATCCTAGGATGTAAGCGATGGTGTGAGCAGTCGCGACAGTGTCCTTTCACAGCCAACCTCTAATCTATCACTCTATGTCTATGAATGCATGGAGCTCACTTTAAATTTTGAAGATTCAGATAAGTTTTCAACAGAAACAAATAGCAATGACAAGGAGACACTATACTCTGTGAAACTTTTTAAAGGTGTGTTTATACAATTGCTTCAGGGATCTTAAGCAGGCGGTGTTTTTTACAACACGGACGTCGACCAGAAGCAAACTTGACATTTTCCACCAATCACGGTGCTTGAACCAGTCCTTTGACAATTCTCATGCCGTTCATGTTGTCAAAAACGTCACTTGCTCAAGCTCTCTATTCTTATTCTTAAAGTTATATCTTTTGTTTGTCTGTCTGTTTTATTTTGTAAGCAAAATATTTTGCGATTTTTGAGCAGATTTTGACAAAAAGTTTATCGACATTATGCACACACAACTGATTGAATTTTTGTAGAATTTAGCGAAGAATTAAAGGAACTATAGACTGTAATATGTTGTATTTGTTCAGACCAGACGTCAGGAATTCGTTATCATTGTTTTCATGCTGATGGCATTCATACAGTCACTTTACCTTGGGTCAGAAATCTTCAAGAATTTTGTACTAGTAAGTGAAAACTTCTTTACTTATAGGCGCTGAGTAATTGCCAGTTTTTGGTTCAGGGTCGAGGCAAGGCCAACAATTTGGTCATATGCTAGGCAATATTAATTCATTGTCATTATTCTATTCTTTTGAGAGATATTGTTTCTCATAGTGTGAACGCAAAAGTATTTGCATAGCACAACCAAATTGTTAAATAAGTTTTGCCACTGTTGTGATTTCTCTGTAACATGATCTAGAAGCTTGATCAAAGTTATTGCCTTATGTTTTTGTTCACTTGTTTATACTTTTTTGCAGCAATTGATCGAGTAGTGAGCTTTGATTCTAATGAAAATGGAATTGTCCAGCATCTGATTTGCACCAATCCTGTTCCAACTAGTTCTGTTTGTCTGATTGGCTTTACGGTTGTAAGCGATTGGGACCTGGGACCAACTATTGTTGCTCTTACTGATGCAATGGAATGCATTACTAAATCACTCAGGTAAACCAGCTAGTTTGCATATTATCACTACTTAAGATTTAAGCACCCATGTGTTATAAGCTAAATCCTTTTAGTATATGATGGCTTTTTTATGGCATTGTAAATCCGTGAAAATGCAGTTTTAACATGCGAAGATATATTGCAATGCTTCTGTACTGTAAATAACTCAAGTATTATAAACATGTACAATCCCTGACCTCGATTTAAGCTTAGCTGGTGAATATTATTGTTTTGATACAGATTTTTAAATCGTCCGCCGTCTCCTTTGCAATCATCCACAACGATCGAAGTCAACGGCGTTTCTTCAGAACGGCAGCTAAACTCAGCTGGTGAATTTGAAAACCATATTAAACAATTGCTCAGGAGGGCCTCATCAAATCCATTGTTAAGGTACAATTAATCAATTAAATAGCACATGAGCAAAATGACACTATCATTTTACATTAGATTTTCGTAATATATCTTTCGTTTCTTTGTTTCATTCAGAAGTTCGTCAGAAAATGTTAATCTCTCGCCGAAAGATTGTTTTCAGTTCTTGAGCACAGCGACTCAAACGTTTCGAGTGGAATATATTAATAGACAGAAGTTAGCTCAAGAAGAAATCGAGCGAAGGTACTCTGAAGATTGTGTACCAAAAATTCAAATGCGAAAAAAACAGAAATGCATTTATTCAGGAAAAGATATTCTTTAAGCCTGTTTTCCACTACGCGGAATTTTTTGTGCGAAAATTAACTCCAGCAACGTGACTGGTTCGCTTAAGACTTTTTCGCGGTGAAATTTATTGCTAGCCAATCAGTTTGGAAGATTTATTTTCCGCACGGAAAATTCCGCCTAGTGGAAAACGGCCTTTAGGGCTGTTCATATGGGCCAAAATTATCTCGGTTAGCGAGGAAACTTTTCGGCAAATTCGCAAGCGAGATCTCGCCTTATTAACAAATAGTACGAAAAATTAAGTTGTGTTCATAAGAGACGAAAAGTTTTACCGCTTATTGAGATCTCGCTTGTTGAAAGGCGAGATCTCGGTTGGCGGGATAAATTCTCTCCATATGAACGCAATTTTCCCGCCTACCGGGACAATTTTCTGTTTAGTCAGCAACTTTTCAACATGTAATTTTACAAAATGGCGGGCGTAAACGTCACAGCCGAAAACTTCCCCCGGCAACCGGGATAACTTTGGCCCGTATGAACAGGCCCTTAGTCTGTTTAATTCCCGTTTTCCAGTACGCGAATTTGCTCGAACGAAAAATAAATCTGGCAACGTGATTGGTTTGCCTAAGAGTTTTTCGCGGCAAAATGTGTTGCGAGCCAATCACATTCCTGAATTTATTTTTCGCTCAAATAATTCGCCTAGTGGAGAACAGGCTTACATGGACTTATTGTGAATTGCAGACTGGAAATCTTAGCCAAACAGAGTGAAAGGCAAGCGGAAGAGTTATTGTGTTTAGAAGAAGAAAAACGGTTTCTACAAAAACGAATGGAGATTTTAGCTGAAAAATATGAAGACACCAAAGACAGACAAGAATTTATTTTAAAAAGGTTTGAATTGTGCTCATCTTGCTTGAATTTTTTATTAGTCATGGTATAGCTGTCACTCGGAGGGACTTAAGCCTGTTTTCCACTAGGCGGAATTTTCCGTGCGGAAAATAAATCCACCAAACTGATTGGCTAGCAATATATTTCCTCTTGAAACGAACCAATCACGTTGCTAGATTTATTTTCCGCACGGAAAATTCCGCCAAGAGGGAAACGGGCTTTATAAAACACTCAATCATCCGATTTTAATCTGAGTATGTCTCATAACAACATGTCGATAATAGATTTTATGTTATATAGGATTGAAAGTGTATTGGAATTCATCCAATCGAGACAGCCCGTACTTTCTCACGCTGAAATTAAAATGAAACAAGAAATCGAAGAAATTAGTCAAAACGTCAAAATATTTACGAAGTCTTTTGTTCAAGTAAGAGAATTCACTATTTTTATTCATGTTTGTATATTTTTGGTTTGAATTTTAAAAAGTTTATTTCTTCTCTGATGTTTTGCTAATTTGGTCAATACATCGTTTTAGTTACAGCAAAAACAGAAATATTTAGTGAAGAAAGAGGACAAAATTTTAAAACCTCGAACGAGATCTTTGTCTGAAAGTCATAAGAGACAATTAACGACACTTTTGAAAGAAGAGTAAGTTCTTTTCCTCCGTCTAGATGTAGCTTTACAACTTTTAAATCTAAAGCTCTCTGATTCTTTATTTATTTTAAGACGAATGTTCATATATCTTCTTATGCAAAACCTTATCTTCACTGATTTGTACATATCAAGATCAGTATTTGTAAATATTTAAAATATTCAAGTCATTTAAAAGAGATTTGCAGTACATCTTGTTGTGCACAAACTTCGTCTCCATCGAATTGAACTGTCTATTTCTACTTTTCAGAGGTGACTGTATTCAAAAACTCGTAAAACAAGTTCACAGCTTGAAATTTCAATTGGGATTCTAACAAAGGCTGGCATCACCACCCAATCACCGCCCTAGAACATGCTGTCTCGCAGGCAAGCCACATACACCTGGAATTGTGCTTCCGTTTCATATTTTACACGCACCCTTGTGGAGATCAAAACACGCGTGTCTTGGAATTTTTAATTTATCCTTGGTGTTTCATGATGAAAGTACTAGGGCGAGCTTCAAAAATTTCGCTTCACTTTTATGACATTCCAGTTTTATGTAGTTTGGTGAAAAGTGGCTGAACCTGAGCTGAACCCTATGTGAATCGCTCAGTCCACTGGTTCAATCTCGTACCCAGGTGGCAGGCACTCCATTTTGTCCATCTCACTCTTAGGAAGTTCGTCAGACGTTTTACGAGTAGGCACAAACATTTCTGAGTTTGAGCAAATTGTGAAAATAAAACGTTTCAAATGCTTGTAAATACCATGTTTTTGTAATAAAATGTAATTAAGCTTTTGTATGTGATAAATTCTTGACACAAAATAAACTTGGAGTATTGTGGGTTATATATGTAATAACTTGTTGATATTTTACGTTTTCTTTGAGAAAAAATTTGTTAAATGATTTGGAATGGGAAAACTGAAAAGTTAAAAAGAAAGACCTTACAAGTTGTGTTTTTCTACAAAAAAACAGTAATTTTTCAATGATTTGGAGGCTTTGAATGCTTAGTTTAACATGACGCTAAAGTCTTCTCTAAGAATGAGGTAACCTCATTTTAGTGCGAAAATGCTTTGTTTCGACAAGCGTGCGTCGCGAAAATAGGTTTTTGAATAGTTTTGTGATATTCATTGTTGTGCTCACAAAATACTGCATTTGAGCTTTGTAGATAGTGTGGAATTGGAATACGGGTGGGGAAAGGAATTGATTGCTCCAAATGGAAAAGAAACATAACA
This sequence comes from Phenganax subtilis, assembly GCA_025434845.1. Taxonomy (NCBI): domain Eukaryota; kingdom Metazoa; phylum Cnidaria; class Anthozoa; order Malacalcyonacea; family Clavulariidae; genus Phenganax; species Phenganax subtilis. The sequence continues at coordinate 2,576 of JAOBYK010919758.1, read as the reverse complement.
CAATAAAAACACTAAAAAATAAAGAAATTTGGAAAATTTTAATTTATCGCATCCCAAGCCAGTAGATGGGTACCTGTGGATCCATTTCTGGATCGTGCACATCTGTGATCGTGCACGAAAGCCTAACACGCACGCGTGGGAGTAAAGCTTGTCGGGACGGATATCGTTGAAAACCGGTTTCGAAATATTTTCATGTTTTTGTAACAATCGTCCAAAATCTTTTCACTTTTTCTCGTTGGAGATTGTACTTGAGCCGTGGAAACGGCTTCTACAGCAAGGTAAATAATTATATATTGATGTGAGCGGGTAAAATTCGCTTAAAATGGGCAAGATATTGATTAAAACAGTTGGTGAATTATCGACGTTTTGATCTGCAGTGGCCATCCAAGTGATCTATCTAATTTCTAATTCTGTTCATGTTGTGTTTTAACTTAGTTTCCGGTGGGAAAATTTTCTTGAAAGCATTAATAATATTTGTTTGTGGTAACGAAAAGGGTAGGGAAAGCCTTCGCATTCTGTGAAACCGTAGAAACTATGGAAAAATACTAAACCGTTAATATTAAATTTATTGCACCGCCCTTAATGTTTGCAATTGCCCAAAGCGTGTCAACATTGTAAACATACTTTTATTACTTAAATGCACTCATCATTAAACACCATTTTGGACTTTGTAATCTCGATCAGCAATGACAACAGAGTTTTGGAATGGGCATGTCTTTAAGAGGTATTCTATTAGCCTTGATTTGCATGCATGTGTAGTTTCAATCTTGTCTTTAGGTTGTGATGATTTTTGGCATAATAGATATGTGGTAGTATCACGTTTAGTGTAAAGGAATTTATTGTATGCTTGGCTGTGCAATTATGGTGCTGACACCTCGACAGAAAGAGGAATTGTAAGTATCATGGCTTAGGATCTGCAATTTGCAGACTATTGAATTATTTAATTGTTGATGTGTAAATTGAATCAATGAATATGTGTTGTTATTATTATATCAGTTGTGGAAACATGACATTCAATGTTTTGCATTCCAGACATATCTGGAACTTGTCATGAAATTGCAAAAGTAATATTGTTATCACAATGAAGTGCAAAGATTGCACCTTGACACGTAATGTTATCTGGCATGAAACATATTGAAGTAGCTAGGTTGCATTGCCACTGGATGGGTCAATGCAAGAAATTGTCAAATAAATCAACTGAGTTGTAAGATGAATGTCTTGTTGATCAAAGTAGTAAAGTAATGGCATGAATACATGAATTGCCACTCAATGGGTAGAGATTTGAAATTGGCAGATAATTTATTTATCTGTGTTACTATTATAGTTGGTTACTAACTGGTTTTCATCTCAATTTTTCTCTCCAACTAATTACGCTATATTTCAGACACAAGGCAATTGCCGACTATCTGCAATCTGCTGGATTTTCTGCCACTCTAGAAACTTTTAAAAATGATGCTGGTTTGGTAAGTTTGTGGAAAAATTATTCTACAATGGATGAGCTTTAAAATAACATTCAATGTTTTGCAATATATGTTTAGTGTTTCCACTTTGTAGCCAAGGTTTTGCAATTTTAAGAAAATTTTTATGAAATCTTTTGCACCTTTATTGAAATCACAAACGATAACTTTACATACCATCATATTTTCTCGTTTTTAGCCTGAGGAATTAGATAAGAAATATTCGGGTTTACTCGAGAAAAAATGGATTTCAGTTATACGGCTTCAGAAAAAGGTTTGTAGGCCAATAGATGGTGACATCAGCACTTTGCAAACTCACAAAAAAGTAAATTTATCTATAAATATTCATTACTAGGTGATGGAACTGGAAACCAAGTTAGCGGAAGCAGAAAAGGAGGTCCATTTTGGAGGTAATATATACTGTAGCAGGCAAGCATGGATGATTTTTAAAAGCAACACTAGGGTTACAAGATTGGACAAGACTACTGTTAGAAACAGCTGCAACTTCTTGGTTGAAGACAGTAGAGTGCAGCGAATACTGCATTGAACTGTTCAAATAATTTTCAGGCGGAAATAAAAAGACTCGTTCTGCTGCTGATTGGATACCGAAGCCTCCTGAGAGGTGCATGTCAAGTTCGATGTTTTTTTAATTTTCTTGTATGATATACATGACTACTTGGCATTAAAGTGTTTGTACTTTTTAGCATATTTTATATTGGGGTTTTTTTTCATAGGTACACTTTGACTGGTCATAGAAGTCCAGTGACAAAAGTACTCTTTCACCCAGCTTTCAGGTAAGTCTAGCTGACAAAAATATTTGTACTGAAGTACATTTATTCAGTGGCAATGTTACTCTACTAGGGCACCCCACTTTGTGTACAGAAAATGTGTGTTTGTCAACAAGAGTGTGAGTCATGAGGGTAGAACAATAACAAAATAGGGAACATGATATGATATGATATATAAATTGCTAGTTGACCCGGCAAGAGCTTTTCATAGCTAATGTACAATTCCGTGCAATTGCATGACATTTACAATGTCTACAGGGTTCGAAATAGCCGCCGGCTGCCGGCGATAGCCGGCAGTTTTAGGACCTTGCCGGCGATTTTTGATTTCAAA